>VXBX01008311.1:108283-167494 GCA_013400415.1 Scytalopus superciliaris
GACACAGCCTTAGGAGGGCATGGCCTGAGGGGGCATGACCTGAGGGGCGACATGGCTTGAGGGGGCATGGCCTGAGGGGCGACATGGCTTGAGGGGGCATGGCCTGAGGGGCGACATGGCCTGAGGGGAGAGAACTTGAGGGGGACGCAGCCTGAGGAACGACATTACCTGAGGAACGACACGGCCTGAGGGGAACGTGGCCTGACAGGCAACATGGCCTGAGGGGTGACATGGCCTGAGGGGCGGCACAGCCCCGGCCCAGAAACAGCCTAAAAGTCGTGTCTGAAAACCTCTCTCCCTCCGCAGCTTTGGAGGCTGGGTAGGGAAAAGGTTAGGCAGTGCTAGCTTAAATCCAGGATGGAGTTTTTCAAGGATAGGTTGCTACACACAGATTGATGCCACGCTGTTGTCAACATGCCAGGGGTAGTTTTAGCTGTCAGCTCTGTCAGAGTCTGCCAACCAACTTTAACTTGTTTTCTGACTTTTCCAAATGTTTTCCAAGTTTTAGCTTGCCGCGCCGAGGATAAATTGTCCCTCGGTTTCTGTAAAACCACATTTGTTTACTTGTTTCCTTTTCATCTCCATTTCTTTCTGCGGTTTTCCCTTTTTAGGGGGAAAAAAAAGAAAGAAAGAAAGAAAGAAAGAAAAAGGCAGAAAGCAGCACCTTTGCCCAGCCAAACTATAAACACGGTTCACAAAAACTGTCTTATAAACCACGAGGTTTTGCTCACCCACCCTTGTGCAAATGCCTCCCTCTTGAGCTGGGTGTGCTCCGCCGTGGCCCAGGAACACCCCGGAGTAAACTCGGGAATAAATAAACTGCCACAGGTTTTCCTACAGGTGAAGACTCCTTCCTTCTGGAATGAGACATTTCGAGGGGAAAGTCTCCCGGTCTGGTCAGAATTACCCACCATGTGCAGGAGGGATTGGAACAGGTAGGCTGCGATCCTCCCTCCCTGCCCCAGAGCCTCCCTGGGCTGACACTAAATAACCCCATTTGGGGAGGGAAAAAGGAGAAAAATATCTCATTGCAAACGCAGTAATTACAGTGAAATAACATTTAAGGAATGTTAAAAGGACTGGGGACTTCAAAGGTTGAAACATTAGAAAGTTGAAATTAAGACTGCACTACTTCTGTGTATGGATTTACTACATTTACTTGCCTGTGTGGGGTTTTATTCGCATATAAGATAGATGGGACAAAAAAACTTCTGTTCTTCCTCACAGTTCACTGTGTGGTCCCAGGCCTTGTTTACTGGCCTGAGTTATTAATTTCCTCTTCAGCTTTTTACAGCACTTTTTACAGTCACATTTATATATGTGACAAACACAATTTAATTTATTTTTGTTATACCACCAGAGGGTGAAGGCAAATGAGGTACAGAAAGAAAAAATAAGGCATCCTAATGTTACATTATAATTAATTTAGAATATTTAACATTAGCTCTTCATAGTAATATACTGATTTGGGACTAACTACAGAAAAATGGGCTCTTACGATCATTATTTTAATAAAATGCAGCAAGATAAAAATCTGGAGCAGTTGGATCACCTGCATGAGATTAGTGAGTTATTAAATTCAGTCATTTTACTCCTTTGAATCTTGTAAATTCACACTAAAGATATGTATAAAAGAGAATTTTAGATTCAGGCTGCTTTCTATTTTCAGTGTCTCTAAAAAAAAAATCCTTTTTTTTCAACATACTCATAGTTGATACTTCTTTTTTACTGCTATTTGAGTTTATTATAAGTGTTGTATGGAAATACCAAGTTAAACTTTAGTTCAGCACTTCAGTATTTCTAACCCTTGACTATCAATTTGGGCTCCCTGAAAATGAGATACATATAGGTGACCATATATCACTGACTATGTGATTTGCCCATCACCACATGATGACTTTGGTAATGGTACTTAGAGTCTAGATCTCAGCCTTAAGTGAATTTAATTCTCCTACAATTCCAAAGAATATCTACCTCATTTATTACCTCCAGTTTCTCAGTACATGGAGGTCCAAAAGAGTCTAGTTCACTACCCAACCCTGGTTCATCCCAGTGTGGGTGAGAACTATGCAAGGAATAAGGCAAGAGACTTGCAGAACAAAGCAGCATGCAATTATGTTATTAAAGGTATAATACATATGAAGAGAGAGAGTTCAATTTCAACTGAAGGAATAACATTGATTCTCTAATCTCTTTTCCCATAAGTCCTTGGCATTGAAAGATGTATAATTTTAGTATAGCTCCTGCCTGTCATCTTTCTAAAAGGATCATAAATAAAATGGAAAGCAGATTCTGCATCACACTGACACCCCTCTGGGTCACTCCTGAGTCTGGGACCTTTTGTACCATAGCTTGGACCACTGTACCTGAGCTAATGGAGCAGTTAACAGCACCTTCTACACATGCTGATCCCATTGGTTTCCAACTGCAGGTTTCACCACTTACACTCTTTCCATAGCCAGCTCCAGTCCCTTTTTTCTCCTTGCTAACCTGTCAGACCTGAGTTTTTCTAGCCTGTGTCTCTGGTTTAGGATTTTTTTCAGTGAGAGACTAGAAACAAGATCAATAAAAGGCTACTGAACCCTTCTTTCCACCATAGTATGGAAAGTTGGGCTTGTCGTCTCAGGTATGTCCTGGAAAATTAATAAGGATGAATTCTGATAATGGATTAGTGTAAATGTAGGGAGAGAAGACAGAGTCACATAATCAAAACATGCCAACATAGATTTAACCATGAAGTTGGTGGACATGAGCTGTTCTGCAGTAGTTACCAGCGTGTTTGTTGCTACTCCACTGTAAATTAGATATAACATAGCCCTGTGTAAAATAAACTATTTAACATTTACCTCTACAGATATATCCTTGCACACTGATAATAATTATGGTTTATATACTATAAATTCACATTCAAGTTTAGGTTACTGTCATTTATTTATGGGCCTGTGTGAGAATGAAGTGGCCCTACTTTGTGTGTGTTGCACTGCGCAGCAAGGTCACTGTCATTCTGCGTCCACCAAGTGTTTCATGAAGGGTAACAGATCCACTGTAAATTCACATTTCTAGTCAATTCAGATTTTCATACGTCTTGCCAAGTAAACAAACACTTTTCCACCTCTTTTAGACTCATCATCCCAGGAGGAAGTTGTCATGTTGTGATCCAGCTCTGCGAGTGGACCTGTCTTTGATGGCTGTGGTAAGTCTAAGGCAGAACTATCAGGGTTTTCTCACTCCAAGTCATATAAAGCATAACAGTAAAACATGCAAGAGGAGGTTGTACATGATATATCACAAAATGTGGTTTGGCACCAAGTACAGTAACAGTTTAGGGAACAGGCTGTTCTTTAAATAATATGCTTTTGTTTTCATGTTTAATTCTTCATGCTGCTGATTTACAGCAAACCCATTTTCTTAAAAAAAAAAGAAAAAAGTAGACCCTTATCTAATGCATCAAAACAACGAACTATGTGGTTTCTTTGTCAAACATTTCAATAAATGATTCAGCTTTCTCAGGGGCATTTGTGGAACTCACATGGGAATAGGATTCTGGTTTTTTTTTTCATTTGAACTGTGAGCTGGATTTCCAATTGTTGATGTGTGCAGATGTACCTTCACAAATTCACATGCCTTACTTCGAAAATCTGATCTTAAACACACAGCAGGTGAGTGAATGATATGGGGGAATGAGGCAAAGCTTCAGCATTTACGTAAGAATATCAAAGGAACTGTGAGCTGAGAGGTGCTTGTCACCAGGCTTTAGCAGAGGTCAAGGGGGTGATGTAATTGACACCTTTTGGATTTGGGGTTGTTACGTTGCTAAACACAGATCCAGCAACTAATCCTAAAGAAACCATGAGAGTTTCAAAGCTGCACTTAATTTTGTCTATTTTTCTGACTCCCTTCCCTTTCAAAAGGAAGTTTATTTTCTGTCTTACTGGGTGTTTATACTGAAAACACTGTAATAACTGTAGAGCAATGTCTGCCTTAGATTTCAAGTCTGTAGTAGTATTACAGGTAACAAAAGAAGTTTAGTGTGTGATGAGGGGTGTTGTTTGATCATGTCACCAGTCATGTGTCTGGTTTCCTGTATTTGCAAAAAATAGCTGAGAGATCAATGTTTCAATTCCATCACAAAATAATTTTTTTTAAAAAAATGTGCTCTGAATCATCTCTGAGTTTAACATTCAAATGTACATTACTTCTTATTCTTTTCCCCTTTTTATATAATTTAAAATTCCTAGGGAATCTTGTATTTTTACAGCTTTAGGTCAAATTTTAAATGACAAATACTTGGCTCTGAGGGAAAACTCTTAACCAAAAAGGATAAGCATTCCTGAAATCAGACGTTTTCATTTTGAAAAGGACCAGGAAAAAATATGGTGTGCCAAATACAATATTTTCTCCATATTTTTACCAAATTATTGACCAATTCTGTTCTACAAAAAATTATTTTGTCTTCTTCAAAACTGCCGAAAAAGCCCACCCGGTTCTATTTTGCATACCTCATTTGTGAGGAAAAAAAAACCAAGAACAAATTCTAATTTAAAAATATGGAGATAAAAGAGAGAATGTAAAAATTAAAATGTATCTCCACAAGATGGACCATTTGAAACTGATTTCTCACCTGTCTTTAAGAAAATAACGTATTTTTCACTAAAATGTGATGGTAGATAGGCAAGGTATCTGGTCTTCAGCAGTGCATGGGATATTATTAGGCAAACCTGCAAAAATGGGGTTTACAGGAAAGACTAAAATGGAAGCAAGTGGGAAAATGCCTTATTTGGTGGACTAAAAGCAAGGAACAACCACCCGGATTGTTAAACCAAGTGAAGACTGAGTGTGAGTGGAGGGGAAACACTTAAATGCTAAAAACTACTCGAGCTAAGCTGTGTTGAATTTCATGTGACTTGAGGCATTGACCCTCATACGAGCTCTCTCCTAAAGCCCCTCATGTTGATAAGCCCTGCTTATAAAGCTCCATCACAATAAAGCTGACCATTGTAAGTGTGGAGGCCAAGGGTGAAATCCTGGCTCTGTTGACATCATTAACAGCTCTGCCATTGATCTGATCCGGGGCGGGTTCAGCCCAAATTAAAGCAGTGGCCTTGCTGACCAGTGACCGGTGGTCAAAGAGAGGTCCAGTCACTGAGTTCATCAATCCCATGCATTATATTCAACAAAGGTCAATAAAATGGAAGGTCTTGGATTTAGATGGCTCGGAAGATAATCATGCCACGCTGAAACAAGACTCCAGAGAAATCAAGGGACAGCATTATTTGGATATTTGCTGTATGTCTTCTTGGTGAATTTTAAAAATGTGCTTTATCCATATTCAAATCCCGTATAAACCGAAGTAAAAGAATATGATCTCTGTGGGAAGAGGTCACGGAAACAATATCTGTGCACCTGCCTACAGATCTATGCAAGCATTTTCGAAACAGACATTTTGGAAAGAGGCAGCTACTGCTAATCTATTATTGTTTCCATGCAGATATTTATATAAATCCTCTTCTTGTAAAATGCCACAAAGCCTGCTTAGCTTTGAATTTAGGCAGAAGAGGCACAACTTCAGCCTATGTAAATAAAATTTTAAACTTAAGCAGTTGAGGAATCTAGCCTTAATAGATGCAACTGTGTAAGAATTATCTATTAATTATAAATTCAGTAATTTGAAAGGATAGTGTTTTTAACTTTTTTTACTCTTAAACATTTTCTGCTTGATTATATTTCTTTAAAGGAAATCTAAAAATGCAGTTTGAATAGCAGCCACAACCCTACACTATCGATCAACTGTACCTGTTAATTTAAGGCACAATCACTTGAACACGGTTGGATAATGTACCTTGTAATGCCATGTGTGTGCCAGTGCACACGCATGTGTTTATCCATACATGCCTTCTTTAATTTCCTTCCTGAGACCAGCACGCTTTGGAATGATATTTTAATTTATTATTATGAAAGGAACGGCAACTGGTTTTTAATGGTTACAGAATGGTGACTCACAACACTGCCCCAGATGCTGTCACCGTCGCTATGAGAGCAGATTTGCAACATCTTGTCATAGGCACACATCAGTGCTCCTGCCTGCTGCCTTCATCCCAGAGGACAGCCTAACACCTGCTGCTGGCAGCGTGCCGGCCCTTCGGGGAACAAATGTTCCATTGCTGCTGGGTGATAGGACAGGACAGACTCGAGATTCCAAGTGAACTGGCTAAAGGCACCCTAGGGCTCAGTGCACCCACCCTAGCACCCAGATGGTTGCTGTTTCTGTAGGAATATTAGAGAGAGAGTGGTATGCCTATAGATGTCTCCTCTAAATAAAGGAAAAGGGAAAAATCAACAGCACCCTGGATAATAAGATTTCTAGCATTAGCTGTTGTTTCTTATGAAAAAAAGCCCAGTATTTTTCCAGTCAATATTATTCTGATGGAGTACTGAGACTACTCTATTCACATAAACAACTTAGAAGACTGTGTTAGAGATAATTTTTTATAGGAAATTACAAGTACAAATCCACTTTTGGAAGGATAAGGCTTTTTCCTGAAGAATATCCTTAACCTTACACAATTTATAAATCCTAGAAAAAATAAGACATGATTTTTATATTTCGCATAGTGTTCAACTGCCATACCTTTATGTTGCCAGATGTACTGTGTTGAGATGTAAGAACAAAACAAAACAAAACAAACAAACAAAAAAAAATACATCTTGCATTTCTTTTAAATATAATTTTCAATACACCTAACCCAGAGTTGTAAGAATAAAGAATACTGTGCACCAGATTTGCAGAGCCCAAATTTCTCACTGAGGTCAAGGAGAGCTAAAAGGACTCCTGACTTGGAATAAGAAGCTCAGTGCAGTTCAGGATCAGGTCTCTTGGATAGCGTGTAATGCATTTCTTTCCATTTATTACCACTCCACATCCAGTGGGGTGATAAAAGCAGCGTTACAATGTCTTCACTTCATGTGGATTGAATAGCAGGCTAATAAAGATGAGGGTGGTGCTTTTTTCAGCTGTTATACTCAAATTTCAAATAAGACCATTTTTATTCTCTGCTTTTGAAAAGGCTTTTTGTCCACATTATTCCCCAAAGCTTAGATCAAAAACATGCCATGTTTCTGAGGGAGGGACAGTCCAGGACACAGTGCATTAGTATTTCAGCTACTGTAATATAGATTCTGATACTCTTGCATTTCAGCCTTTGCACAGGAATCTTGAAAACAGGATTTCTTAAAACTAAAAAGATTGATCATATATTTATACAGGGTGGCTTGATCCAAAGCCTCTAGATTGTCTCAGTTTAATTCAGTGTGGTTTAAATCAGCGTGCAGTGGAGCAAGCCCCAGGTGATATTTCACTCTGCCTGCAGTGTGCTGCACTTCTCTGCAAGAAATCAATCGAATCTACATCACAATACACTGAGCAACACGGAACTACCAACAGGAGAATTCTGGATGACTTTCACTGGTTAAAATTTCCCTCTCTTCCTCTTGTAAGGTTAATGGCTGGGCTATGTCCCTGTAATTTCTTAGGAAAGAGAAGCATCATACAAACAGTGACAGCACTCTGTGGTTCTTTGAACACATGTTCCTATATTATTCTTTCTGATGATCTCTAAACACAGTTCCCAGGTAATGCCAATTCACAATAATCTCCCTGCTAGTGATCCCATTGCTGGCCCTGGGCAAATCTCACTGTTTCTCTTTGTCCCCCAACTGCTTCTGTAAAATGATGCTAATAATATCCACACCAGAGAGGTGCTAGGTGAATCCCTGTGCCTGCAGAGGACTTTGAAGATGAAAAGGCTTATTTAAATGTTACATATTGCCAATACTATTATTATTAAAGCTTAAGAGTGCGCTCTGCCTCAGATGGACACACACAGCTGCCTCTATCCCTATTGTCCATGTTTCCATAGAGAACCGTGCAGTGGGGCAGAGCTGTGCAGATCTAGAGACTGTAAGTTCAGCAAGGAAGCTTCACTGGAGCAAAGGCAGGGTTTTATGTGCAGATGGCAGGCATGCAAATGTGGTATGATCACAATTTAGAGGTGCTTGTAAAGCATTTGCGTTGAATGAACTCTACAGCTTCTATTTCTACAATGATATTAACTACAGTGAGAAAGCACAGAATGGAAGAGCGGGAGAAATACGTGTCACAAACGTGTGGATAAATCTACTCAAAAGTGAGCAGAGCTCAGGCAGTCCTGGGGATGTCATTCAGGGGTCAGGCTGAGCTCCCATGTCATATGCGGGTCATGCTGCATGAATCCTCTTCTGCAAGACTTCCTTGTAAAATGTTGAGTGTCCTGGGTTCTAATGCACGAGATGATCCCCAAAGGCCTGATGAATCTTAAAGAGCCCTTCTAATCTAGAATTTCTGTTCAAACTGAGAAAATTATGGAAGCCCTCTTATGACTCAAGCATTGTACTGGGTTTTGATATTGTTAAAAATATTTTTTTCATTGTCCTGTTTATAGCCTTTACAGAGGATATACAAGCTAATCTTTCTGACTGTGCCGTGTCACTCTTGTGAAATTCAATTGCAGTTCTACAGTCACACTGCCTTTGACTAACTTGTCAGGTGTGACAACAGTAAAATTTGGCCTAGTGAGTAGAAACTTAGCCATGTTCTAAAATTTACATCGAAGAAGAGTCTCTAAATAGATTGCCATCTTCCACTTTTCAATATAGACTGGTTTATTTTAATTCCTTTTATTTTATTTTTTTTTCTGGTTGAGTCAGTACACTTGAAAAATAGGGGTCATCCGAATTCAGAACCAGAATAAGGAAAACTGCCACTCTGAGGTGGTTTTCAAGATAGTGTTATTAAGTAGTAGAGATACTTCCTTTATCAGGCAAAGCTGGTAAAGCATTTATTACTTTATATCAGAACATTCTGAGAAGTGAGCAGAAATGGGACAAGAACCGGGGTTTCAGAAGTAAAATAAGCAAGTTCCTGCAGTTAATGGTACCTTCCAATACACTTTTTAAGGTCAAGAATAATTAAAACACGAACAGGAGATATATACATCTACCTGCTATTTTTTTTAATAAAAAGATCAAAAGTGGCTTATGGTTTGAGAACTCAATGTTACTACTGAAGTGTTCAGCATTAAGATAAGGAAGACAGAGAGTGTGGGCCAAGCTGACTGACAGAGCAAGCCAATGTCTGGGCAGCTGCCTAAGTGCTTAAAGGGCTCTCCCTGCCTTTTAAAGTCTAAGACAAAAACAAGGGAAAAAGAAAATCTTTCATTAAGGCTCTGTTGCCCTGGATAACCAAGGACAGAGTCTGGGTGGTCCCCATAAAGTTTCTTTTTAACTTGATAGCCAGACTCGTGGGTACTTATCCAGCAGTTCTAGGGCATGAAATGACACTGAATTGATTCCTGTTTTAAAAATAAAAGGAATGAAAGAAACATCTAGATCTCCATGCAACCGGCATTGAAATCACCCCTGTTGGGCTTGTCTGTTGTGTGCAATATTATGTATTTGCAAGGCCTGGCCCTCCTTTGGGCTAAACAGCTGATCTTGGCAACCTGGAATGCCTCCTGAGCACAGCAGGTCATTTGGGCTGGTTAATATTCAGGAAGGCTATTAAGGTTATTTAAGTGGTAAAATATATGACCTGTTCACCTGGCTTCTTAGAAAGTGTAGGCATCTGCCATCTCTCAGTCAGGTTCTCCCTGCAGGAACCACACACACGTGATAGAGAACTATAAGATGACATTTGCTAAAACCATTGGCTGAGCTGGTTACCTTAAATACAAGGTCCCAAACAAGTTAAATATCTGACAAGAACTCTTCAGAATCAGGAGGGGATTTTACCTGCTGCCCTTGTTCCACGAGGCTCTGGAGCAAATGGCTGCAAAAGAACAGCAAGCCTTGATCTCCTGAAAGACAGCCAAAGATATGGTCCAGTCACACTTACACAATTACAGTTAACACACTTGTAAACAGGGAGAGCCAAAATCCAAAATCACCATCTTGATTTGACCATTACACAAACACATATGAAATCATGGTCTTATCAGGAAGCTCAGTCTCTCTTACTAACAGGGCAGATGAACATGGGGAAGAAAAAAATGTAAATTTTTGTTAGATGATGTTCATCTGAGATTTGAATTAAGAAATAGTTGCATTTTTAAGTATTAAAAAGTACTTTTGGTAAGGAGCATCATCAGAAAATAGTCAATTTGGAAACTCTATGTAAGGGAACAATTTATACTCTCTTGCAATCAAATTTCCAACTGCTCACATTCTCGTTTGCTTTTCCCAGATGTTCCTTCTCAGGTTGTCAAAGAAGTGAAGTAAATTTCTGTAGTTTGCAGGTGTTAAGTTGCAGGTAGTGAACTTTCATTTTCAAAGATAAAATTCAACAGTGGGAAATTAGAGTCTTGGAAGCTTAAGGTCATGTTGTGTCTATTTTTTGCATTCCTATCACTGCTTTGTTACTCATATTAAAAGCATTAATAATCAAAGAAGAGCTGTGTGGTAGATTGATGGTGTCCCAAAACTTCTAGTAAGTATTGCAGACTGATCCAAGAATACAAATGCTAATTGAACAGAAATTCGATTCTGCATTCACCTGCACAGATATTAATAACCTCCATGTGGCAATGACTGTTCCATGGCTTGAAATACTTTAAGAACACTTTCCAGCCCAGTTACTCTACATCCAGGGGAACAGAACTGAGAGGAATCACGGTCTCAGCATAGAAGAGCTGCAATCAGTAAAGTGAAAAAACTAGTCAAGCTATCACTAAATATATTCTTAGTTCTAGTGCCAGTCAATATATCCAACATTTCCCTTGCCTGGCTGTCACGTGTCCATGGCTCCTCCCTTCAGTTTTTACCATGCTCACCATTCCAGATCCTGAGTGTCTTCCAACAGTGACTGTTCTGGATACAAGTACAGATTATTTGTTCCTTTGTTCCCAGGAGAGATGGCCAAATTATTTTGGTAAAGGAAGCATTTGAGGAGGATTGGGTAGGGCTTGCATGTCCTTTGTAAACACCCAGAAAAATTATTGTCATTGCAAAGGCTTATGTAATAGTTCTTGGAGTCTTTTTTTTTGTCTTTTCTAGCAGAAAACAGTGCTTGGAAAATTCTGGTTTTCTGTGTTCAAGAGAACAAAAATAAGCCTTCCTGCACATTTGATCCATCTAAACTTGAATATTCCCCAGTAAAGGAGTGAGAAGTGAATTCCAGGGTTACTTCCCATGTAAAATCATTCTGGTTTTCAGCAATCAGTAGTTTAAGGACTCAAGGCTGCAGCTGGATCATCCTGTCTAGTGGCTATTAGTAGTTATATTCTCCATAAATTTGTTTAACTCCTTGTTTGTATCATCAGATTTATTATTCTCCAGAACACTGCCAGAGCTTGGTTTGGATCGTTGCAAGAGTACACTGTACATTATTTATATTCAAAATATTTAATGTCTGCCTCAACAATATAGCTTTACTTGTTCTAAGATTATATATGAGGTTGATATTCCTGCTTGAGTAAACATACACTTACAAGTTAATAAAAATAACATTTTAACTGCTTGAGTGCAACTTTCCAGTGACCCATAAGATCAGTTCTAGGCTCTCTTCAGTCCTAACTCAGCATGAGTTTAACCTTCATCCATGGGTCCACAAACTCAGCAGCCATTGATCAACTGATGAACTTACCTAAAAGAACAGAGCATAAAATGCAAACATCAATTTAAATGACTGCTTGGTAAGAGCAAAAATTTCCTGTTAAACCACAGCAGGCTGAAATGAGAGCTGAGAATGACAGAGAGGGCAGGTACTGACCCCATACTAAAAGATGTACAACAAAGGCATTTGCTATAAGTTCTCGTGGAAAGCCTTTTAGACAAATTAATTAAGCAATAAGACATGACAGGGTGTGAATCACTTGGTAATGATTTACGCCTATTGTGTTGTTAGGCAGAAGGCCAAAGGCCGAGTGCTGTCAAATCACCTAGGTGTAAATTATCATTTGATAATTTGAGCCCTGGAGTGCCTTATTGTAATTAGAAGGTGTTCTATCATAAAAGTTTTCTACTTCATTCCATTTTTTTCCATTCTCGGCTCCATTTTGCTACTTAGAATTCTGTCATTAAAAACTGAACCTTTTCTTGCAAGATTATTTCAGACAACTAATAGCCTGAGAGGCTTTACACAACAAACCCTGTCATATACCACAATGCATAGCAGAGAAGTCAATGCAGGCATGTCATCACTGTAATTTAATCACTGTGCCTTCATTCATAAAGCCAGTTACAGACAAAGGGAGGTATTCGGGTTATAGGGGAATGTGCAATTAAAATTAGTTGGAAGTTAGAGATGCAGAGTTGATGAAGAGGAATGAGGCAGCTGCACTTTCTTTTTTCAAATTAAATAGCACATAAAAGATGGAGAGCTAATAACATGAGTTCTTACAAGTCGTAGCATCCAGACAGCTGTAGAAACCACAAGGAGAGGGCAACTCAGAACGTGGTTATTCAAACTGAGAGAGGCAAAGTCCAGCACGAAGCAAGTTCCATGCAGACGTGTGAACACTGTCACTAGCTTTGGAAACCCACACAGTGCAGCTTGTCAGAACCTGGGAGAAGGTTATCACTGTCTGCTTGTCCATTTGTTCTGGTCTTATGTTTCTGGAGATGGGCTATTAAAGTAGCAGGTCAGTCCAGTTTTCCATTCTTAAGTACCTAGAGTCATTGGTCCCATTACATGTACAGAGGAGAAGAAAGATCTTTTCAAGAAATGGAAGTTATGACAGCCTCTTTATCCCTCTTGTCTCATTTATGGCTCTAACATAGTTAGGGAAAATTATTTGGAAAAATTCAGCTATTTCTTCCCAAACATTAAGCAAGGTCACAGTCATATGCAATAGAACATCCTTAATGTTCTTGCATGAGCAGATAACAACAGCCTTCACTGCAGAACTCCTAATCCTAAAATGATTGCCCACTGATAAGAAACAGTCCCAGGATGGAAGTAGCCAGGGTGAAATGCCAAGGTCACTCAAGAGACCATCTTTCAAAGTATTAGACACACTCAGAGAATTATATCATTGGTCAGCCCTCATTGCAAAAACAGCAAGAAACCATCTTGTAAGCGATGCAACTGTAAAAACAGAACGTGTCAAATCTGTTCTGATAAACTACTGGTCTTAAAATTACTTTTCTGGAGTTTACTTTTGATGTTTGCTTATTGATGGCATATGCTCCTTTTTTTTGTTGTTGTGATTCTTTTCACATCTATTTTTTTCCATACATTTTGTGTTGTCACAAAAACTGCCACACATCCCATTGCATTTATTTAATCAGAAGGATCCAGATAGCGTGATAGTTGGTTTTACCATCCGTCTAGCATATTATTAGTAGGTTAGGGTTTGGAAAACTGACAGAGAAACAGATGTTGGGATTATTTTATGTAGTTGAATACCATAATGATAAACAGTTGTCAGAAGCTTCTATTTTCTTATTTCAGGAAGATGATTATTTTATGGAGGAAATGGCTCAACTTTTTACAACCCAGAGGGGAGAGGAAAATAAAATGAAAGACCTGAGGAAAAAAATCTAAGTAAGGAGTGATGGATGTTTAGTCTGTGCCTAAAAGTCTGTGCAGAACACATGCAATTTATGAAATTGTTCTAAGGGAATAATCCTGACTGTACCTATTTCCCTCACAGATACATATTTAATGGAATAAGGAAAAATAAATCTCTAGTTTCATGATTTGCACATCCTTGGTCTGCTGTAAAGCGTGACAGGAAGGACGCACCATTTCTGTTAGTTGCAGCTTAATAATGTAATATGCAGAGGTTACTCCCTTTCTCAGAAGGAAACAGAAGGCTTGCAAATGAAGAACTTGGACATGCTTGGCGTGCCTTCATTCCCTTTTAGCTATGCTTATCAGTCACAGTGGGGAAAAAAGATCTAGCTGGTGTCCAAAGGACAAAGGTCAAAAAAACTTCATTTCCATTTTTTTCCACATTTAATGTCTTAGTATTGGACTTTCAGATATGAAACAGTGAGATCAAAGTGTTTTTTAATTGCTTGTGAGTTTGCTTCCTTTCTTCTCTAGCCACCTGCTCAAATTACAATTTAGAAAGAAACTAAGGGACAGTGGAAAATACTGTGAAAAGGGCATAGTACTCAGTGCTTTGATGCATACTTCTAGGAATGAATATCCATTCCTACCTTTCTTTACCTCTAATTCCTCTTTTCCTGCCCATTTCATCACTTCATGTTAGTGCCAGATGTAGAGAATCCAATATCTGGTAAAACAGTTATATTTAGTTCCCATCACTATAATTTAAGTCTAAATAGTTCAGGCACTCAGCTACTTCTGGAGGTGAAATAAGTCTCAAAAATTAGTTCCTTGAGCAGCAGGGAAGCCAATATCTGTGCCTATTTTCATCCAACATTCATGAGTAGGGCTTGATACTTCTGCTGCTGCAATCTGTGGAAACACCCTCTGACTGGAAAAGATAAAAATGAGAAAACAGGGTTACATGTGGATTTGTGTGGCACTGAGTGCAAAGCAGGGAGGAACTTCCCTCCATGTACATGTGAGCACACAGAGAGATGTTGCATGACTTCCAAAATATCTCTCATTTAACAAAACAGAAAAGATGAATGATCAGTCTTTAAAAAGCACATGAAATGAGGTATGAATAGAGTAACTGCACAAGATGATATAGTTTAGTAACTCCCTGAGAAATTTGCAAAGACCTTTATTATTAATGTCAAATATTCTCTTTTCTTGTTAAAGGCATAAATCTGTGTAATGAAATAGGGTTCATCACCTCTGGATTTATATTCTTAGCAGGGGTTTAGATATTTATGGATGCCTCCCAAAAATCTAAGAGGTAATAAAGAAGTACTGATCTAATAAAATCAACAGGTAGTTGATGCAATATTTGAATTTGGACTGCACTTTTTATTCATAGGGCCACAACATGTAATATATGGAACTGCCTCTGGACATTCATCAGAAGTGTCTCCTTCTGATTTACTTACATCACCATTGGTTTCTGTTATTACTCAGTTCACAGGCAACTGTGAAGGGATGAATCTGATAGTAAAACTATTTTCATTAAGATATTTAAGAAGCAGAGTATGTGTTTTTTCCATGCAGCTTTAATCAAAAAGCACTGTTCATCATGCTTTAAAACAACAACGGGTATTGCCAGTATTACCATAAGATTATTAGATTAATCCACTGATCACATTATTTAGTCTTTATTCTCTGTCCTTGTGTTTATTTTGTATGAATTGCATGGGTGTTACTGACAACCAAGAACAAAGAAAAGTCAGCTGAGTATCAGCTGCTCAGTGTGCTCTAGTTCTGTTCTCACAGGAGCATGTTTTCAATATTCAGCTATGTCCAGCCATTCTTTGAAGTGAAAAAATGTAGATATTAGAGGAAGGTTCAGACAAAAATTATAGATCCAAGCATTCTTTGTCCCAGTGAAGACTCTGGTTCAAATTCCGTACTTTTTGTCATATTCTCATTCCAGGATCTGAATTCAGATTAATCCAGGATATTGAAGGAACTGTGATCTGAGTTCTAACTTTGTAATTATGGTTCATCCTAGTAACATGCAGTGATTCTATAGCATCCAAGTGCTACTATAAGTGACCAGCTTGGAAATGCGAGTAGAGTCTTTTAAGGTCTGTCAGGAAAGCTTCTAGGATTTGCAACTCATTTTTACAGGAGACAAACCAGAAAATAGCGGGTATTTGAAATATTTGAGAAGTGTCAGTGTGGTTTTACATGATTAAACTACACACCAAAAGAATGGGAAAGAATTAGCTGTCAAAGACAGCAGGCAGAGACTAAAGCTACAGAGGAATGAACTGGGATCACTTCAAACAGATTATTTTATCCTTTGGGTAGATGTGTAGGAGAACTGGATTCCAAGATTATTCTTTTCCTTGGAGAACTAACCAGAATAATGTGATGGTCTTTACAGCCTTCAGTTTAACATAACCAGGATCAGTAATTTAGCACTTTTATATATCGAACAGATCTACACTGGGAAACACTAAAGACAGCAATCAGCATGATACAGATTGTTCTGTAGCTTTGACCTACAAGTACATTTTATAGCTGAGCTGGTGTCAGGATTCTGTCTGAATGCTGCACCAGTCTCAAAACACAGCCCAGCTCCCTCGTGCTACTTGCAAGCAATTCAGACATAGAATATTTTGGGGATCGTAAATGAGCAACATCTATTCCCAGGGTAAGGCAAGTCTATTTCACAAGTTACTTTATGGACCATATGGTTATACTTGGTTACGTTCAGTCACATAACATCACATGAAGCAACTTAATCCAGTATATTCAGATCCCATGCAATGCAAATGGAGCATCATTTCCAGCTTTAAAGGAGCCTTGTCTTTTTCCCCAGGGAACACGGTGTAGACTATAGTTTTAAATCAAACTTCCCATAAACTTTTAACACTCCAGTCTTTCCAAAAAGCATGTCAGCCTCCAACTAGGTGTGATGCAACTTATTATCTGCATGTCTGAGCATAAAAAGGCACTCTGGTGTTCTTCTAAAAGTATGCTGAAAATAGAATATGAGATTGCAATCAGTGAAGAGAAGTCAGAATTGCTTTAGGTTTTTAGTACAGTCCTTGCCAAAACCAGCAAAGCATCCCTGAGGCCTCCTTATCTGGTATGCTGAGCTGAAGCCTTCTGAAAACAGCAGGCTCAAAGGTTGCTAAGCCAGACACTTTCTTAGATAATTTTAAGGCTTATAACTGGGACATTTTAATACTATACAGGGAAATAGTTCTCCGTCTCAAATATGGCACATATTGGATGTAATTATGGGGTGAGCAAGACAGAAAGCATTGCTCAAGAGGCAAGGAAGGAGTTAAGCATTATGCACTCAAAGGTACGATTCTGTCTCAGGCTAACAGCCCTCCAACACAACTTCCCATTGTTCACAGGTCTGGGGAGCTCCTGGAGTAAAGTACTTTTTTGGCTGTTGATGTCAGGAATGCTATCACTTTTGTGATATAATTTGGTTTTCTGTGTAATTACATCCTGGCAAAAGCCTATTTCTAATAGCACAGCTAGGATTTTCTGTTTAAAATGCATTGTTGACTTTCCGCTGGAATGCCGTATTTGGTTACATTCCACCCTCGTTCTGGAGCTCTCTGTACATCCCCGAGCACAATAGCGTCATTATGCACTACCTTGGCCTCCAGGTCATGAACTACAATTATCTCTTTTCATGGCAACAATCTTTATAACCTAGAGACTACTCCCAGGGACAACATCATAAAGAAGGATTGGCATATGCATAAATAAAGATGAATAGATATTGGCACTCCTCAGAGTTTTTGCCATTGATTATGGAATGTTGATTAATGCCATAATCACTACCTCCCCTCCTAAGCGACAGCGGCATTTTGTGCTGGCTTCACTTTTCTGTCTTCACATCTGCTGCTTTCTCTCCAGTCCCTGGCTCTTGTCACCCATCTGATTCATCCTCGTAGCACGATGACAAAAGTCACAATGTTTGGTTGCCAGCGAGAAAATTTCAGAGGAACAATTTTGAATCTGATTGTTCTCGACTAACATGCTGCTCCAACGGATTATAGCACTTTTATATGCAGTAGCTTTTTGCTAGGTCCATCTGTCTGCGCTCCAAGCTGTGCTCCTAAGATTTGACATTTCAGGCAGTTCTGATTCTGTTTTGTCTCATTCAGTTTCAGTTTTTAAGAACAGAAATCCAGTCAGAAAGGTTATTTGGGGAGCAGTAAGCAAAACCCATGATTATTATTAGCACTCTTCAACCTATTAACCACAAGGCTTTGTATTTACTTGACATTACTTAAAAAAAAATTATCTACAACTCATCTACAAGGCAGATGAGTAAATAGCACCTGCACTGCATGTAACTTGAAACCAGAAATCAGACATTCAGTAATCCACAGAAGGAGCTTATCCACCCTAACAGCTACTCCCAAAGCACTAATTACTACAATATTCCCTGCCCTCGTTAGATCAATTATTTGAAAGTTCATCTTCACTTCATGTAGGATGATCACCTGCATTTACAGGTAATGAACGACTAGTGAAATGCAGCTGTATTTTAACAGGCGTGGCCACACAGACTTCACAGAACATGCTCGGAATCACTACGATAGAGATTGCTCTGCAGGAAGAGGACTACGCTAGAAATCTATGTCAGACTAAAATAATTAATTTACATGCATTGTCATTTTGTGCAACATATGTTCATTTTTTAAATACTTGCCTTGCCAGAAGCTAAGGAACCAGCCATAAAGATAAACTAAAGCAGACAATGTCTGGTAAAGTTTAGAGTAAAAATTGCTCCAAGTCGTACTGTGCTGCTCTACTTATCCTCCTGTAGAGTTTAAAATATATAGTCACATCAAGCTGATTAGGTTAGTCCTAACACACTAGAGGAAAATTACTTGGTTTTGGTATCAGGGAAGTCTTCTGGTTGCATGAGAAGCAATGCTTGAAGGGAGTTTGTCAGCCAACACCAGCACAGACTTTGCCTGTATGAATGTCCAGTGAGGCTTATTTTGTGTATCTGGTGTATTTGGGACAAGCAGAACAAAAGGACTTAATCTCTTTTGTCCCTCTGCTGTGGGCTAGGTATAAAAAAAAAAAAAAAAGCATTATCCCTGAATGCTACAGGTTCCTATTGCAATGCAGTACCTCAGAGCAGGAAGGGAGTAAAATACATCCATAAGTGGTAAAAAAATATATCAAAGCCAGGAAAAAAACCACCAAAACCAAACCTGAAAGTTTGTTTCAGTTGTACAGGACAGAAGAAATAAAACTGGACCCTAGAAACTATAATATCCCAAATAATAACATTTAAAGACTGGCATTTCATTTTCTACATCAGAAGACTGAAGTTTTTTTGTTGTTTTGTAAATAAAGTCATGCATTCATTAACCTGCACAGAAAGATCTAATGAAACCTTTCAGAGACAGGGAATTTCTGAAAGAAATAGAGGTTGTACAGATATTACTGTTTCCTTTTATTCAGGAGTTGGCAGAAAGAAGGAAAAGTATGGTAAGCCAGCAGTTCTACTTCTCTGGAGATACTCAGGTGTGCAGCTGTTACTCCTCTGGTGCTATCATGAGAATGTGGCTGGTGGATAACAAACCCAACTTTTAAATCTTGTTTTTTCAAAAAGCTTGTAGACCTGTGTCAATGTGTTAGGTGTGTGAAGTGACCCATTGTTGTCTGCTCTCAGAACATTCAAGCCAGTTTCTTTCTAAGATGGGAATTTATCCTTCTTGGGACTTGCCCAAAGATTTGGCTGCATGCAGATTCAGGGGGAAAAAAAATAAAAATCCTCAAGGTGTGTTTAATTATGTGTTAGCACAGGGGATTAATCACATTAAGCAGGACTCCCATAGGGTGGGTATAGAGCAAAGCTCCTTAACATTTGCCCTTACAATCCAGAGGGGTCAGCAAACAGCAAGTCTGTTCCCTCCACGGTAAAGAGAGAAGTAGAATAGAATGATAACTAATATCCTTCTTTCTGTACAAAGTACAGAAGTGGAGTAAGTGCTTTGAAGGATCCCCCAAAATTTGTAAAACAATGAGAAGTTTAATTGGACAAATGAGAGAGCTGAAATGTAGAAAAGCACTAGCACAGTCAGGAAAACAAGTTTGTCCAGTACAGCAGAGCATGACAAGCTTCCAAGATTTGACAGTGAGCTGCTGTGCCCTCATGCCTTTCCATTTTTATAACTGCAGATCCACAGTGAAGACAGATTTATGTAGAAGGAACTGTCTCTCACAGGTAGAAAATTACCTTAACACCATCATAACTTATTAGCACAACACCAGCATAACTTATTACCACTCCTGTGCTGGTTTACACACAAGAGAAACTCCCAGAAGTTCCCAGGAAGGTCTGCTGTCTCTTTAAACAATTTGGGTTTAATGCCTGAAGCTCAGGGAATCTTTATCTGTTGAATGATCTTCACTGAAAAAACAACATCTGAACTGAGCTGACTCAATACATTTATGTCCATAGAAAATCAGGAATTCCTCCCCTATTCCTAGATAAAAGCAGAAGAAAATTATATCCTTGTTTTTTACAGGCCATCTATTATGGACAAATACCATCTAAAAGGGGATCCAGAGTACCCCCATTCAGGCTGGTGACAGACTATGTAGGTAGGCTGGAACTGAACCGAGCTCTGTGTGTCTGTGTGGCAGCAGAGGTGACAGGAGAACACCATTTGCAGTGAGGCAGCCAAAGAGAAACGACAGCAGGGATGATGGTAGTTGCAAAGTGCCAGCAGACTCAGCTTTGGAACAGATTTGCCAAGACTGCCACACCATGTGATGACACAGATTCCATGCTGAATGCACAGTGACATGGAAAATGTCTCCTAGTGGTGTCCGGGCTTCACCAGTTAACTCCTCTAATAGCTGCTCTCCCCTGACTTTGTCCTGTTTCACCAGCTGTTGTGCATCTCCTGTTCAGGAGGAGACACTGGCACGGTGGAAGCATCATTAGGGAAATGCAACAACATATGGATGGGAGAAGGGGGGTGTTTTAAATAATGAGGATGTGTGTGTGTGTTCAGTACATAAACAGGGAGTACTGCCTGAGGTACTTGAGCTCGATTTGCCGTTTGTACCGGTCTGTACCAAGTTGCTCCTGGAAGTGCAGAGGATTCTGGAAGGTACGAGAGCAAATGCTCAGAGTCAGTTGAACCTGGCAATGCAAAGAAGCTGTAGGGTGGAGAAAATTCCTGTTTGGTGAAGAGTCAGTTCAGCAATCCAGCTGAACATCCTTCATTCTTGGTTGTCCTCCAGGGCTGAAGACATTTGCCTGACGCCATCATGATCTATAACTACCCTTTGAAGTTTGTGGCATTGAGCAAGAACTGCCTTGAATAGCCTGAAGATGGGAGAGCTGAAAAAAACCTTGATGTATGGGAATTACAGCCAATGAAGCCTGGGTTTCTCAAGGAATTTATGTCCTAGGGTAACTCTTTGGTGATACAGGCTTAAACTGAGGTATTTAGGATGCTGGGAAGGAGCAACCCACTGAGGATTCTCTGACATCCAATACTGTCAGATTGTGTGATAAATGCTTCCTTAGAGTATGTATAGGTCAATTCAGTGAGCCTTTCATTCCTAAATACTGACTTTTACCCAACCTGGAGAAGCTTAGCTGTCCTTAGGACATGTTTACAAAATATTAACCAACATGATTTAGAGAGAGCATGGGCCCCCTAAAAGCCATCCCCCCAAGAGTTTTGTCCTGCAGGTCTTGTTTCTGTATGAAGGATGATTAAAGTATTAAGCATTTCTTTTTGCCCTCTCCTGTATGGTTTTGCCTTGTTGGTAGATAGCCTGGCTGTAGGGAGTGAATCCTGACACTCTTTGTTCTGCAGATCATGAAACCCTCAGGAAGTTATCAGGGCAATAGAGACAGACAAAGTGATTGCACTTTTTGTCTGTCCTAGAGCCTATAGCAAGTTCAGTGTCTCCAGCTATCCTGGGGCAAAATTCATAAGAGTTTTTGAGGTTTTATGATCTCTAAGTTCACATCCAAGCAGCACAGAATTTATTTGGGCCACACCTAATTAAAGGCTTTTAAGAGTGTACCAGCGTTTCTTCCGAGCTCTCAGTTTATGACTGAGATAAGGATGTATTCCTACATTCTGCCTCACACCTGCCTATTATGTGTTTCATTATTAAAAGCTTTCATTCATAAAATCTCCCATGAGATGCATACTTTAGGGAGTAACTCAAATCAGGCAGTCATAACCTGCCCAATTTAATGTTTCATATGAAGGAAGCTTTAGGATTCCATCTGGTACAGTAAAAAATCACCAGATACACCACCATAATAATGCATTGGAAAAGCAACCATTAAAATGATGTTAATAAGGCTGGTATCTTACACTAGGTTTTTCAGGGGCTTCTATACTATCCTTAGCACCGTGACAGGATCAGGGAGCAACCACTGTAATTCAGCAGAATGGTGGCTTTTCTCCTCTTATTCTGAGGGCTTCCATCAAGTCCAGAAGCACAAACATACTGATTGCTCCTGTGTCAGGTCTGTGTCAGCACAAGCTCCGAGTCCAGCAGGCAGTGAGGACATGCCATTGCTGTGTGGTGGGGGCCACTCACTGGGGTGTTCCTCTCCTATTGCCCAGAAATGTTGTGGATGCTCCATCCCTGGAAGTGTTGGATGAGGCCCTGAGCAACCTTATCCAGAGTGGCATCCCTGACCGTCGCAGGGGGTGGGAACAAGATGATCTTTAATGTCCCTTCCAACTCAAAGCATTCTGTGATTCTGTAATTCTAAGTACCAGCCTTTAGAGGTGAGACCCAGTGTGGCACAGAGCCCAACTAGTAAGACTTGCTATCATTATCATGATGGCTCTCAATGACATGGCCAGAAACTGTGGGAAGATAAGAATACATGGAAGAAACATCATCCTGAGGTGGGTCTTCCTGAGAAAGATTATGATACAGTGGTTGTAACAGATTCCCCAGCCCACCCATTTGTTGACAACCTGTTTGGTTTAGGCTTATATGCATTCAGATCACAATGTGAATTCAAAGGGCAGTGGATCCAATTTTCTGTTGTCTCTTCTGCAAAGTAAAGGAAAAATAGATGTAAAACACTGCTCAGAATCTGGGCTTGGTTTTTGTTTCACCCTAGTTTAGCAGAAATGCCTCAATATTGCTATTTTTCCTGAGTTACCCTCGCGTGACAGCAGCAGAACAATACGTCCTCCTTTTGTCCTTGCTCTACTTATATGTAGCTTATGTTCTTATCAAACCAACCCCAAGCCTCTTCTCTGCCTATAACTGCAGGTCAAAACATCAATTTTGGCAATTCAGCTGCCCTCTCTGCCATTTGGAAGGAGCAAGGTGGAGACAGCTGGCAGTTAGGGGAGCACTAGGAAGCATATGGTAGCTCTGTGCAGTGTTGTCCAAGAGCTTGTAGGACAATCACTCACTTGCTTCACTGATTTCCAAAATGTACATCTTTTTTTATTATTTTTTGTCTTTTCTCATAAGGCCCCAGGATATCCATTGTTTAGGCAAAGGTCATTTTAGAAGAAATTCCATATTTTGAAAGGTTTTGTTTCTTTCCATGAAAGAAAATCTACTTCAAAAGTATTCTGCTACCAAAAATGACTACAGAGCAAAAAGGGTCACTGATAAATATAAATAACTGGCCAGAAACACTTTTTTCAGAGACTAAGTGGGACAATAAAATGCTAGAAGAGACCATCCTAAATTTAAAGAATTATATAGCTGGGCATTTGCAACTTGTGTTTTTAGCATGGCAGCTGGTCGAGGGTTAGGAAAATATGTGGCCATGCAATGTTGGCTGAGATCCTGCCTGATCTTGAGAGTTAAACACAGCCAAGCCCTGTAGTGTTGGATGGGAAACTGCCAAGGAAAATCCAGTGATTCAGTAAGTGGCATCCTTCCTGCACGATTACAGCAACCCAAGTGCCAACATGGTGCTCGGGGATAGCTTTGTTGGTGGTAGTGATGTTTTAATATGAGATGTAAACTTGTTGAAAGATCTAGTGACGATTTGCACAAAGATAAGGAAGTTTTGGTAATTACTGTCTTGTAATTCCACCCTCTGCTTCCTGTCATACGGGTGTTTCTTCCTGTTTTGTTCTGTTGGCTGATCATGGTCATCACTAGAATAAAACTAGTGGATTCCTCCAAGGAGGTGGCTGCTTTTCTGTAGTAAATTCTGTTTATGTACACTGCCTACAAAATATCTGCAGCATTTGGTGAAATGCATCATCAGAAGTTTGTGCCCATATAGAGACATTTTAAATACTCTCCAGTAATACACAATACTTTGGGAAGCTCTTTATACAGTTTCTTTATACAATTTCTTCTCTACTGCAATCGCTGATTCCAGTCCCTGAACTGCAATACTTGTGTTGATGCAACTGTGCTTTCTAAACTAGATCAATGAGTGGTTTGGACTAAAAAACCCTCTAAAAGGGGACATTTTAAAACTTAGATAAATTCTGATCCAGTTTGAAGTGCAGCCATACACTCAATTTCTTTAGCACAACTGTGGAGGCAGTAAATCCCAGCATGGGTCTAGGTGTGATAGAGCAAGGACACAGGAACATCTTCAAGTTGTTTTTACACCAAAAGAAACAGTCTGCCATTCATTTTTACCATTACCACAAGACTAACACCTATTTTAAATTTTGAAATTTAACTACCAAATATGAACCTCCATACTTTCTATACTGAAGTTTCTATCATATAATTAAAAGTTTGGCATTTATAAATGATATCCAAAGTTCTTTTGGATCCTTGGATTATAACTGTCTCCTGCAATACTCTACATAATGCACAACTGGGAGTGCCTAAATGAACATTTTTGCAGAGGTCAAGCTGTAATTTTTGTTATTTCACTTTACGGTTTCCATCTGAAATAAGATTCCATGACACATCTAAATAATTATACACAAGAGTCTATTCTAATAGTAGTAGGCTCATAAAAAATAACAAGACCAAATGATAACTGTCTCCTGACCCATACATGTATTTACAATAGCAGTACTTTAATAAAGGTAGTTACATCCTCTAGATCCCCAGACCTTTATTTGAACTCTGCTGTAGCATAATTGACATACAGAATTAGAGTGCATATTAAGACCTGGAACTGAACTTTTTCCATAGGCTCAGCTTCACTCACATCACTCATAATATTAGAAAGAATCTGTGACAATCATATTAAAACGATGCCACCCTGACATAGATTAACAGAGTATGCAATTATATTTAAATGCTGTAATTGGAACTTGCTGTTAAGTGCCTACTGTCACTTCTTAATTCCCCTCAAGGCAAGTAAACCACTTCTTTCTTTGCTCTATAAATTTAATGCCATATTCTGCACACAGAAAGAGCTGGTATTTCATCAAGACCATTTTGCTTGCCTCAAATGCTGTGAAAACACAGGCCTTGTGAACACTGTGGGATATAAATCCATCCTGGAAAATGACTCTGTTAAAAAAAAAAGGCATTTTGCCACTTCATGCTTATGGGGACAACCTGAGTCTTTGCACTTCATTGGTTTCTTCACCTGAAAGCTGTTTTCAGCTCAGTCTTTTGCAGACATCATTATTAGGAATAAAGAGCGTGAGGGCAGGGCCAGGTGAACCTGATGATACTCAGCTGCATCTTTTTAAACCCCATGAAGGCACCCAGGTGTTCCTGAGGGCCTCGCTTCAGCGGCCGGGTAGCTTTAGCTTCTGGTGGTGTGTAGGAAAGGAGAGCTCTCTGTCACCTTCTCAGCAGAGGCAGAACTGCAGATGGGGCAGGTAGGAAAAGAATTATTGTTTATGCTTTTAAAGTAAGGTTTTATGGCATATTTGAAAGAAAATGGCAACGGGAGTTTCTTGTGTGGCTCTGAGGAAATGTCCTCTTCTGAGTGCCTCTCAGCTCTTTGTGAATGTGACAGTGCTGGACATTGGTTGTGAATCGTTATTTGTCTGTTTTCTTAGATTTAGTCAGAAATGTCTGCATACCAAGTTTTGATGTGACTCCTTATTTGGCTGGATTGTGTTAGTTAAAATCTAACTTGCCCAACTGTGTAATGAATGGTAAAGTGATAATTAAAGTTTGGACAAGAGTCTTGCCCTTCTCAGGGACCCAGATGAACTGAAGCTGGACTTTCACTTTTCTAGCACAACCCTGCTTTTCCTTCATGTCCATTGCCAAAATGACCTAGACTTGAACTCTCCCAAGAATGGGAAAGTGCTTTTGTGTAGTCTCCATACTTGAGTAGTCCTGAGATCTCAGCTAATGTGTGCGATAGCCAGTGTGTGTTACCCTGGTCATGCGTAAATCTGCAATGTTGACTCTTGCTCACTGGAAACTTAATCTAAGATAACCAAGTCCTTTCATGTTCAGAACCATAGTATTCACTCGGAGCTGCTTTGGGAAAGGCAGACTAGAAAGGGTAGGAAGGAAAAGGTAGGATTTTTTTCATTGTTACGACTGACTGTAGCTTTAGTGTGGAAATTGGTATTATCTAGGCTGGGGCATGAATAGATATGCATTCTCAGGGATGTTGCTTTTCTACAAGCTGTATTTGTGTTAATTCTACATGATGTCTACAGGCTTGTGGATGTTTTGAAAACAGTGACTATCAAGCTATACATTGATGGCTTGATAAAGGCAAAGAGGACTCAAATCTGAGACCAGGCATTGCTCTGCATTGTGCAAAAAATCCCTCTATTAATCCCTTTCCATTTTCTGTCTCGAAACCATGTATTTTTCTCTGAGCAATGAACTAGAAACCAGCACACCCAGATGCTACAGAGGGCCCTTGGCTCCTTCACAAAATTTGGTCTTAAATAATGTTTTTGCATTGTGGCAAGTGCTAGAACCCCACATGGTGACCTACATGGCGTTGGCTACAGCTTTTCTTGTGAATCTAATCCAACAAAAGCAGCTGTCTCTAAACTAGTAGAGCTGCAAAAGCACCAATGTTTTAGGACGGTGGCTGTTCTTCAGGGGACCTGATAGTAAATGTGAATGTTTCAAATGGGATATAACACTCTCAGTAAAACTCTAGTGTGCATGTTTTCCTGTAAAATTCTTCTTTTTTTAATTTTTCTTTTTGTCTTTGTGCTACATATACTCTGCTCCCTCCCTGAACTGGTGGCAGGTAAAAACAATGCAACTGAAAACTCTGTGTAACAGAGTTCATGCTGCACCGGATCACCATTATTTTATGCTAATGGCCTCATTAGAGAATAATAATGAAGTAATACAATGCAAAGAGTAATATGAAAACATACAGCTCTTGCTGAGTCCAAATCTGTGTGTATTTCCCATGCCTTTGTGTCAAGGCAAGAGTACAACTTGCAAGGAATCCAAGAATGTCACCCTTCAGTCATACTTTGTAAAAGCTTCCCTTTACTTTTGGAATCCAACAGCATAGTTAAGGGGTTTTTTTCCAAGTGCTTTGAGCATTGTCCTACAACAAGGATTCACTATTCATTGATCAGAGTTTGCTGCTTTGGCTGCAGCTTTCTCAGCCAACATGGCAAGACTCTGTAGATCAGGTCCTGCCCTAAGTTATCTGAGTCACAATCTCCATTACTGAGACAATTGAGGATATTTCAAGGCTGTGTTTGTTCCACTGTACTTGATAATCCTCTTTAACTAAATTCTTTCTCTCAGGATTCCATGTAGAGTGAAATTCTGGCCCCAGTGAAGTCAGTGGCAAAATTCCCGTTGTTTTCAATGGTCTGAGACTTTATCCTTAAAACCAAACCAGAAGAGTTGCAGGCCAAGGGGCTGCAAAATTACTAATAGAGTCATTTTCAACCCACTGCCATGATTGAGGCTTATATTTTGGAAGTGAGAAGCTTAATCCCAATAGTAGGTGACAATACATCTCTCCAAGGAACCAGTGGAAGTGCTGGTGAGGTTTAGAGGTTGTGACAGGCCTGCTGTCCTAATTAATAACTTGTCAATCTTGGGATGGAGTTAGGCTATTTCATCAGCCCAGGACTCCAACCTGGGGATACACAAAGGCAGGGTTAATTGAAGCTGTGTGCTGGCTTAAAACATTAGAAAGTTTGGGGGGATTGGAGGATCTGAATTAAACTTCTGATATGCAGTGATACTTCATTAACTTCAGGATATATTTCTAGCAAGCATCATCATAATATAAAATAAACTGGAGTTTCATAATTCCCTCACGCTACCAAAAATGTGCCCAAAGGAACAGTTATATCTTAAAGCATTCTGTATCTAGTAAAAGAAAAAAATCTTTCAGGGTTTTAGTGGGTGAGAGGATAAAGGGGTAGATTTCTTAAAAGCTCTGTGGTGTTGGGAAAGGCATCAGTGACAATAAAGGGAGGGGGAAATCTGAATAAAGTAAATACATGAGTGTTTGGAGAAAATAAAAACAGCATTTGAATACAGTGACCTGAAAAAGAAGCAATAGCAACTGTGGCCAAATTTTGCTTCAAAGTTTCGCTCAAATATTTTTATTTGAGACCCTGACAAGCCCACAGAGGTTTTGTTTTGTTTTTTTCATGCCTTTACAAGGAGGTGTTGCACTTCCCATTTTTACACAATGGGAAATTGAAGCACAAAAATAATGTGCCAAAGACTGGAGTACCTAGTTAGAATTTAGAGCATGCAATCATGTGTCAGCCTTCCAAAAATTCAGTACAACTGTGCAAATGCTCCAGTAACTTTAGTTCTAGGAGTCAGAGGAAGAAGAATGTTGTGTTTACCTGGGAAAAGGTCTTTTGCAACTTGTTTATACCATGCACAGTGTTTGAGTGCTGAAACTTGCGTTTCAGTATTATGCAGCTCTTTCTTTCAACCAAAATGCATTGAAGATGCATACCAGCCTGTACTTCCATCCAGAGCTTGAAAACCTCAGGAGCTGAAATCCACGGTTTAAATATCTCTTGTTGTACAGTTCCTACTCTTTGAGTTGTTGAGATAAGTAACTCCTTGCTTGCAGAAGCATCCTTTGAAGCCTTTGGCAGGTTCAGATCTCAGTCAGCACATTTTAACTTGGGTTCATCTCCGCTGTTTGCTTCAGGGAGATAAATGCAGAATATTACATGTTTTTCAGCCATCCTTGAAGAAGACAGTCCTCACCCAGAGAGAATCCATCAGCCATTTGGAAAAATAAGGAGAATAAGAGCAGAGTGTATGGGGGTATTGCCTGCCAAATGGTGCAGAAATCATCTACCCATCTTAGTTATTCCAAATCCTGGTAGTCAGTGGATTCCTTTGAGGAAGCAAACTTGGGTTTGTCTCATTCCAGCAGGCAGCCAGAAGGGGGGGATGACAGCCAGGTTGTTTAAGACTTAGAGGTCCAAATAATTTGTAACTTCCCTAATCACCTCTAGCACAAAAAGAGAGGTTTTGCTATGTGCTGATTGAAAAAAGTACACTTAAAACTAGCAGAAGTGAAGTATGAGTGGAAATAAGGAAAGAGAATGCTTGAACACATTAGGAGGCCACAAGGAAATTGATTTTGGGAGGTTGTAAATTCTGCCCGTCCCCAGGGGGAACAGGGAAGGTGCCTAATTGGAAGAGTTTGCTTTAACGGACTGTGTGTTGTGTAAACATCCTGTTAGGTCCACTTTGTCATGGGCACCTGTCAGGTCTGATGGTCAAGATATCGTCTGTATTCCTATGAAAATAAGTTCATTTTCCATCCATACTACTGCATGTCATTTCTGTATTCAACAGCAAGTTGTAAGGGGAGTAAAATGTCAAGTTCATTGAAGTTAGGTGTGAGAACCTACAAAATTCACTGAGAATATTGTACATGCATTACCTGTCCTGTGCCTGGCAAGTGCTGGTTCCTCTTCCTGCTGACATTTTGGATTGTTGACTGTTTTATAGCTCATTGTTTTTCAGCTGAGATTTTCTGTGTTACCCAGATAAAATCGTACTGTTTGATAATAAAGTTGAGAAGGAAGGGTAGCCTAACGTGGGACTTATCTAATGCTGAAAGTGGTTATTTGTAAACAGATGCTCCTACTAAGTGCTTAAATTAGATAATAAATGGTACCTATCTCATGAATTCCTTCCCTCCATTTACTGTGGTGTGCAGTCTGGGATTTTTTTTTCCCCCTGCTTTTAGGATGTTTTAGGGATGCAATTTGCTTGTGAATCTTGCACAACTGTCACTGCTTCAATACAGGCTTAAAGGGATTAATTCTTTTCTAGAGGGTCCCATGCGGAATTTTTATTAACCTTTTGGGTAATAAACATTTATCTCATTTTTACAGCAGCGTTTAACACTATCTATTTATGGCCAAATATCTCTAAATCCATTACATGAGCTGAAAATGCACCTGCTTCAGAAAAAAAGCTCTCTGGAGAACCCGCAGCGGGCTCTGATAATTGTAAACAAAACAAAACAAGAGCCCATAAAATAAAAATAACAGTATTACCTTGAGTATCATGTCTTACAGAATGGCTGCTTTAAACAAAACCCTAATTATTATCATAGCATGTCTGTTAAAAAGAAGAAAGAGGGAAGAGGATGATTGAGTTGGTGTGAAGCTGAGGTGGGTGCTTGTGTGCCCAAGACACAACAACAGCATCTGGAAAGTTGTATGTATGTCAGTTGAGAGCATGACTGTGCTGTTAATATATTACACTGTGATCTATTAGCACATCCTCTGCCTTGTTGCTTATAAATTTATGGCTTCTAAAAATGCTTTGAATGCTCTGTATGAAAAAATAATACAGGCTAGTGGTGGAAGCAGCCCAGGTAAATCCTGTATCTGCTGTAGTCTCCTCTCCAGAAGACCCTGGAGAATCTACAGAGGTTTTTAAAGGGTAAGAATGAGAAAGGAATGGAGGAAAATGGGCCAGGACACTACCTGCCATCCTAGGAACATCTCCTCATGCTGTGAGTACAGCTAACCCAAAACAGAGAGGGTGCACACCAGAAAGCTGCAACAGTGTTCTCAAGGGGAACAGATCTTAAGCATATGTTGATTTAATTGTCTTATTTTCCTAAAGGTAAGCATATGCTTAAGAGCTTTGATGAGTCAAAGCTGTAACAGCAGAAATAGCTATTGCTGTTAAAAATTGTTTATATTTTTATTTGAAAAGTGTGATTGAGGCTCAGCAACTCATAGCATTCTTATTGAAGGTCTATTGGATCTTTCTTGATCTCAAACCCTTTAATCTTAATCTAGCGTCAAGCCTGGACAAGAGTTTGGATTCAATCAGAGCTGTATTTCGACTTGTTAATTATTAATGAACTGCTAATATTGCATGTATACACCACCTTTTTCTAAAAAGTGCTTATTTTCTTATTGTGAAGCATACAATTTGTCGTAATTCCCATGTTTTCCAAAAGTTGCAAAAAGTCGATTTCCTGAAAAGATATTTAAATGGAGCAACATGACAGGAGATGTAAATGCACAGGGCATTGAGACAGCCTGAAAATTTGCCATTTTAGAAATAAATACACATGTATTTTCACCTCTTGAAGCAATTGTACTGTGAATGAAGCTGCTAATAATGCAAAAGTCACTAATTCTATGTGAATCTCCTATATCTAAAAGGTAGAAAGAGGGGTCAAAGAAATTGCATCGTTGCAGCATGAGAGAAAGAAACACTCTTTTTGCTGGCTGATCAAATTAATTATGCTAAATAGCTGAAAATAGAGGGAAATGAAACAGAATTAGCCCTTCAAATGATGCTTAAGGCAAAGCCAGAAATGAGTCCACTTCAGAGTGGTCCAGTGGTATTTACAAATGGGGATCTCCTGCCGTGCCCCCTGGCTCTGGCTGACACCAGTTCAAGTTACTGGTGCGGGTTCTGTGGCGGAACTGCTCCATATGGGAGCAGAGGGCGAGAGCTGTGAAGTTCTGGGATGGCACTACCACTAAACAAGCAGGTTTTTAAAGACTTTTCAGCAATTACTAATGCTGAATTTTGATTTGCCATTTACATAATGTGATTTTTCTTTTTCTGTAAGTGGAAGCTAAGAGGTTCCCAAGAAGTCTTGTGTTTGGAGGGAATAGGTAAATGTGCATCAAGCCAAATTTCTGTAGCATGTACACCTGTGCAGCCCAGAGGGAGCAAAGAAATCAAACAAATGTAATGGAGGAACAGGAAGTGGGGTGGGGGAACTGTTGTGAGTCTTCATTTATGTAGAGCTAAACGCTTACTGTGTTTATTCCCAACACTGCATCCATTCACAAGGTTATTTTGATTTAACTTAATGAGTAGTATTCCTGCTGCTGCAGTGCTGTGAAAATTGTTGGTAATTTTCAATTCCCAACATAAGAGATATGATAATATTATTGAATTAATCATACAAGTATTTTGGTTAAAATGCTTTTTCTATTGATATCATATTTATCTCTTTCCTTACCAGAGTTAAAAATGTAATCAAGGTACCAGATGTATCCATGCTTTGTAGAAAGGATTTCTTAATATTCACAACTCTTTAGATAAACTCAAGCAAAATTTTTCCCTGTGAGGGTTGTGAGGCCCTGGCACAGCTTGCCCAGAGAAGCTGTGGCTGCCCCACCCCTGGGAGTGTCCAAGGCCAGGTTGGACAGGGCTTGGAGCAACCTGGGCTAGTGGGAGGTGTCCCTGCCCTTGGCAGTGGGTAGAACAAGATGAGCTCTGAGGTCCCTTCCAACCCAAACCAGTCTGTGATTCAGTGATTAAAAACAGTAAGACAAGACACTGCACAGCCAAGGAACAGATCAGGGGTGTTTGCTTTGGTTTGGGGGTTGTGTTTTGCTCTGGTTTTGATTAATGTAAGGCAAAACTTTCTTCTGCAGAAACCATAGTGTATTCTCCCCACATCAGCAGTGGACTTAAGTCTTCCCCTTCTGTCTCTATCAGTTAGGAAATGTATGAGTAAGAAGTAGAAACTACTCCCAGTAGTTCTCAGAATTCAGTGAAGGTCACTGATTTTCTGGTACTCAACCATAAAAGACTTAACATGAGAAATTAAACAATGACTGTACTGAAGGTTAAAAGTCTTTTGTACTAGAAAATATTTCAGTATGTGGAATAATAAATGTAATAAGGTTTGTAAGACCATTGTTTTTAATCTAAAATCCCATATATTTCCTTACATTTACATAAGGGTTATTATTTCCACTTTCTAGAGAGCCTTAGGCTCAGGAATACTGTTTCATTTAGCTGGGTCATATAGTGTATCCACAAAAGAATGAGGAATAGGGAACTGTCCTTCTTCCTAAATCTGACTGCATTTACCACTTTAAGACTGGGTAAATAAAAGGGTGAGGAGTGAGCTTGCAGAATCCTTAAAAACTTTCTATGGTGGGAAATTGACACTTTGATAAAGAGCTATTACTTGGGGAAGCAGACAGTAAGAAAGCCACTGTGGTGCTGTTATTAGGAGGTATTTTTGAGACAAGATGAAGTGCTTTCCTGGCTGGAATACCTTAGCCAACAAGCCTGTTAGGATGGTGTAATGGCCGGGGTCCCGCCATAAATAATATATATGTAAAGCCCTGGAGGGCTGTGTATTACTTAATAGAATATTCTGCATCCTGAAAATGAGAACTGCAGAAAAGACTAAAACTGCAGAAGACTATCAGTATTGGTGGAACTTAAGTTAGGCTGCTTCACACACACAAAAAAAGCCCTTTATGAGAAGATGTTACTTGTGGATGGTCTGAAGCATGTAATTTAAATTTGAATGGTTTTGAAACTTGAATTAGAAACTTGAGTGACTCATTCAATTCAGCATAAAGAAACATGAAGTAATGAGATTGAGGGGAAGGTAATGAAGAGAAAGGTTTTACTGTTATTTCTTATATGTTATGGGCATACGAACAAAAGAAAGATGTGGTAGTAATTTGAAATAAGCCCTCTGAAGTAATGAAATAATTTTCAATAGTAATAACAAAACCTTAGAAGCATGGAAAAGTTTTCATGTTAGTTACCTGATTTATTAAACCAAGAAATGCCATAGTAAACAAAGAGATGGGGTGAAAGGTTCCTCTGGGGGTGTTCTGTGATACATTAACACTACAAATCCAGCCCTCAGAAGACAAAAGCTCCTGAGTTCTCTTACAGTATATGTGACTTCAGAAGTAAATTGTGTACATATTAGGAAAAAAAAAATACTGAAATAAAGCTTCTTACTAGACTTCAGTGGCCTAGGAATTACAAACACAGTGGTTTTGTGCTTTCCCTGTGCCAGCTTCCTAATGATTTAGGATGTGTCACAAACAGAGTGTGGCTTTGGCTGCTGTATTGTGGTCACCAACACCATGAGATAAGACAGGTGCCTAAAATCCCACATGTGTGCTCCCTGAATCCAGCTGCCAGTACCTGCATTCCTTGGAGAGGTGCTTTGATAGGAAACAGTGTAGTATCAATGGAGCATCCTATTCACCAAGTCAAGAATTCCATAAATCTGAGCCCAAAACTGAAGTAATACTTGTTTGCAATAGCTGATTGTTCAGTTACAGTGGTTAGTTACGGTCAGATTGAAGAAGAGTGGTTGAAAGACTCTTGGATTCTTCAGTTACCTGCAGAGTCCTCTTGCTCTTAAAAAGATGCTGAAAGCTTATTTTTCTTTTTAAGAAATCTTTCAGATAAATTGTATTTAGGGATTGTCAGTTGTATTCTCTGGTATTTCAACAAGCTGAGTTAGAAAAGGACTCATCATAGAGAATAGACATGAACAGGACGAGATGGCTGGGACATCAGGTGAAGAACCACAGAATAGAATTAACATTACTGGGAACTCAGGGCAAAGCAAGGAGCATGTTCACATTGTTGTGCTGAGTGCAGGCCCCAATCTGAATGCAGTGAACTGTTCTCTGATCCAGACATTTTGAGTGCTTTTGAGGAAAGGGCTGTTGTGAGCTTCAGCACAATTCATAAGGAGTTGTTTAACATTGTGCCAGTGTACTGCAGGCAGAGCTGTTGATAACAGCAGTCCCACTGTCACTGCAATCACAGCTAAATTGCAAAAATAGAAATAACTGAAACACATGAAAAACTGTTTGAATCAATCAAGAATATAAGCAGAAGCTTTAAAGGAAATGAAAGAAATAGGCTTCGTCTCTTGTGAGGGTTACAGATGCTTAGTTAACCTCTAGTGCCACAGGAGTTGTAATTTGCCAAGGTATTTTCCAGAAACACTACTACTGAAGTGGCAGTCACAAAAATAAGTAAATAAGTAGCTCTGAGAGGTTTTTTTCTGTTGCAGTTTTGGTCTACCTAGAAGCCCCTCAAGGAAAGACATTTCTCATTGTGTTTTGGCCTTATTTTATATATTCCCTGTTGGTCTGATCAAACACCCAAGCTTCTGAATTGATTCAGCCTTTCACCACATTTAGAGGTGTCAAATCACAACCAAACAATGGAGAAGCACTGGTTTTTCTTTTTCCCATTCACAACTGCCAAGCTACTGTGTTTTAGCACCTGCCCAAATTAGCGGGCTCTCCTGGACATCTCTAGAGCTCTTATTTTGGGCTAAACCAGAGATTGCTATTGGCTTCAGAAATGCCAGCTCTTCCTTTGGTCCCTGGCTTTGCTTTGTGCCCCTTTGCAGTAAGCTGCGTGAATTTTGGGACAGTGCTGTCACCATAGCTTTAAATTTTGATAAATACCACCCTGTGTGGCTGCTGCCCACTGCCACGTGGGAAGTTAGTGCCCAGGGGTAAATCCTGACCCTGAGAGAGTGAATTTACAGTAATGAGAGCAGACGTAGACCAAGCCTCATACAGTGTGGCTGCAAAACACAGAAAGATGGGAAAGATTTTTTTTTTAATTTGGAGAGGGATACTTTGCAGAGAAACCTTCCTGATGGTTTTGTTTGGGGCTTGGAGACACTTGGTAATATATTTGGGTAGCAAAGTTAAAGCACTGAGTTGCCTGTATTTCTCCTGTGAGTACCGTGCTGGATGTGGACTCCTGTGCGACTTCAGTGCCAACAAACAGCCTCTGCCATCACTAATGTACCAAAGCATCAGCGAGACCATTAACCTCTCCTTTTACATGCTGAGCCCTGAAGTGGTTATTATTTTTCAAGCAAAGCTTGCTGCAAATATGTTCAGCAGGTTTTCTAGTTCTCCTCTCTTGCTGACAAGATATGATGCACTATCTTCCCCTTGTAATGAGGAGTAAAGGATACAAGATATTTCACAAAAAAAGCAAAGTAGCTATTTTAAAATGGGGAAATATTAGTAAAAGTTGATACCATAATTCTAACTTGGACTTCAATAATCCTTGTCCGTCCCTTCCAAGTTAGAATATTCTGTCATTCTAACTGATTTTTTTAATACCTCATTTTTCTGAAAATAGCTAGAAAAATTGTGCATGACAGAGTAGAAAATTGTTCTTCATTAATTTTTGCAAAACTGCAATTATTTTAAGTTGCCATTTTTTGTAGTTTTTTTTATTTTTGTGAAAAATCTTTTTCACTGGAAACCCACAAAATTAATTTGAAATGTTTTGTTACCTTTGTATAATTTTAAACTGATGCAAAAACTTAAGTACATTATTTATCATTTAATGAAATTTTGCAGTATTGTTGTGATTTCCTACAGTTTACTATGAAGGCCATGCCATATTTTTGTGTGTCGCTATATTCAGCCGTGTAGTAGAATACCTTGAAAAATACGCACACAGAGGTTGTCTCAAGCATATTTTGAAGGATTTCTAATTAGAGTGGGCAAAGGAAGCAGCAGCAGTGAAATACAAAGATGGGTAGAGCTAAGGCTGCCATTTTTTGCTTGATGAGACAAGGTGGCAAATTCAACAGAGGAAAAACTGCTGGGAGTCAAAGCCAACTTCTCCCAGCCGTGGGGCACGAGGCTGCTCCCGTTGGAAGCTGTGCTGCTTTTTTCAAGGCTCTGGGAGCCTGGGGGGATGGTTCTTGGGCTTTCACTAGCCCATATCTCCCCTTTCCCTGCCAGCAGCCCTGGCCCCACTCCCATTTCAGTTCCAGCACTGTGAACGGGTCTGTAACCTTGCTGGAGAAGCAGGAAAATGGTGTTAATAATAAAAGGGCTAATTGTCACTGTACACCCCATCTGCCTTGGAAATGACAGAGCTCAAAGAAACTGGCCTTGCATAAAGCAAACAGTTCTCCAGAAAGCACACAGCAATGTGTCCTTTAAATGGCTAATGCACAGGAATATCTGTATAGTGTATCAGTGTGAATGTTAATCCTAATACACTTGTGGGTCTAAAAAATCCTGATTTAGTAGCTATTTAACAAGAGCATCTTCTTTCCCAATTTTTTTCTTGGAGGCTTTTTATATGGCAGTCCTAGGAGTTGACAGAGCAGAAAGGTTTCACAGTGGATTCAGAGAAATTGGTTTAAATGGTGGATCAAGTGGCAGGATCTCATGAGACAGATTCCCTTTGTCCAGAACTCCTTTCTGTGTTATAAGGTTTATATTACACAGACATCTCCACTTGCAGTCTGTAATGTCCATGAGCTCAGGACTGAGATGAAATGGGAAGTAAATCTGCTGGAATTACCCCCTGTGCCCTTACACACACCATTTTTAACCTTCCAACGTCAGACACGATGCATGTGATTGTGATCTCATTTATAGTACTACAAAATGGAGATTAATTCCATCAAAATCACACACCAAGTCAAGTTTTGGAAGTGTACCTTTAAGAAACATATGGCAGAACACAAATGTATTAAAGTCATCAATATTTATGGAGCAGGTAAAATGCATATTAGACAGGCTAGATGCCATCTGTCAAAATAATCTTGATTCCAACTTGCTATCCAAAATGATGAAGACTAATTCTAGGGCCAGCTCCTTAAGTCAGGTTAAAAGACAACATATTCCTGTGCCAACAAAAGTGAGGTTATCACATAAATGAATATGAAAGGATATCCTTATGTATTGAGTCACTGTCAATTCCAGACATGTACCAAAAATGTCGGGCTCCCAACACGTCATGGAGTAGCCCCTAGGCATGACTTTGTCAAAGTAATTTTGTCCTTCAGACCAGAGTGCTAATTGTTCAGAAGTATTCCGGGCAAATTACGCCAAAAGTAAATTAACTAGTGACTCTGTATCCCATTTCCTAAATCACCTATTAGAAGAGAGTGGACCATGTAAGCACATGGGTAGAATAGATTATTTTAGGTAAGGAACAGGCTGAAATTTTCCCCTTTCTAGATTAATTTCAGGAAGTGTTGGGATTTAAATATTTAACGGTCTAATCCTGCATCAGCTTATGTTAATAAAACTGTCATTAAACCCGGAGGAAGAAATTTCAGACCCTGGAAGTTAAATTTATTTTAATCCTGTTACACAGGGCTGTTTAATGTTCTCATCAGAAGTCCCTAAAATAAGGCAAAAGTGACTTGTTTTTCCAATTTTGTGAGGATTTTTGTTTCACACACACCAACCTGAAGCTCTGATCGTGTTTGCCAATTTGGCCAGAATTCTGACTAAGCTTAGGGGAAAAAAAAACAAACCTAAGTTATAGCAGTGGTTTCATGTGGTTTACAGTTTTGACCCAAATAACTTTCACTTTAAGGACTGTTTTGATTTCAATCAGAGCAAAGCAAACAGTAAGTTGGAGGAAAGGTGTACTGTGAATGGTGATGCAGCCCAAAAAGGTTGGTTGTGTAGGAGTAGTGGGGGGCCCTTCCCCTGGTCATTGTCAAGGGCTGGTGCCAAAATCCCACTTTTCAATGTTAAAAAAGTCTTAATCTTAGCATATATTATGAGTATAAAAGTATTTGAAATTCTATTGGCTAACAGTGTCAGCTGCTGCTTTTTTCCCCTCATTCTTAAGAAACTCCAAGTGTAGACATTTTCCATATATTTAGAAAAGTTTTTTAAAATGCCAGGAAATGAGTGTCACATTCAGTAACCAACAGACACTTCATTAGCAAAGCTGTTATTAAGCAATACACAGCCAAAGTCCCCTGAAATCAAAGGGAAACTTTCCATTTGCACTTGAACCAGACCTTTAAATATGAGCTAGGTAGTAAAAAATCTGGCCTCATTATTACGTTTATTTCTTATGAAATGCTTATGTCCTCTGCTATGTTATTAAATGCAGACTGCCTGATCACATGTACTTTTTCCCTCAAATGGACTCCCTGAGATTATTTTATGTTGTAGCAAATATCCACAACATATTTCTTTTGCTGATTGACAACTTCATTAAGTACTATTCAAATTTTAAAAAACTATTTAATGTTGGGGTTTTTTTCCTGCTAGTGGTTCCATGCTTCATCCATGAATCATAGAATCCCAAAATGGTTTGGGATTATCAGTGGTTTAAAGATCTTCCACACCTTCCACTAGACCAGGTTGCTCCAAGCCCCACCAAACCTGGCCTTGAACATTTCCAGGGATGATGAATGGATAGTTTGGTGGTGGTGACACAAAAGAACTCGCAACCTTTTCAGTTTACCTCTAAGCCTCTAAACCTCTAACGGGATAATACACTGAGATATTAAGTGCAGCAGAGTTAGTTTGTTTTTCCATCTTCAAAAGGTGTTTATGGACCAGTAGAAAATGGCACAAGTTGATATTCCAGCTTATGTATAGCAGGGAAAGAAAAGAGTACAGTCACTGAAAATGGAGCATACTTGTTCTGTACAAGTAGAGGTTTGTGTTCTCATTTTGATTCTTCAAGTTAAGCTGACCCTGTAAAGTGCCTTCAAGTGTGCTCTTCACTGTGAGTGGATGTTGCTGAGCTCCATCTCTAACCCAGAACTGGTATCAAAAAATGAAAGGAAGACCAAGTCTAATTTAATCTACTACATGATTGTGCAAAATTGCTTAACCGCATCAAAGAAGCAAAGGCATCTACCCTGGGACAGACCTTGTCAAAGAGCTTTCAAATGCAGAATGCAATCTTACAGGTGATTTAGTCATGGGAATACAGCACTGAGTGTATGCTTTGCTTCTGCCTCTCCAATCAAAACAATGGAACCATTATCAGAGAAAGAAATATTAGAACCATTTTCCTTATTAACTTTTCTTATTAGAGGATATTTAGCTGTCTATTCATCTTTTCTCTTTTTTTTCATTTTAATCAAAGCATTTTTGAAAAGGATCTTTACTGGGAATAAAACATCTTCTAAGGGCCAGGAGACATTTAGATTTCTTTTCTTAAGCAAGAAATTTAAATACTGTTTGGCAAAAGGAGGAGGAGGTAGAATTCTGAATGAAGTTCATTTCTCAATGAAGTTTCTTTCCACAAAGCCCAGTAAATCTTGCACAAAGGTAGTATTTATTCCACACCCAGCTCTTGCTCCTTAGTCAGTGAATGTTGTTTTCTTACTGGAAAACAAAAAAAAAACCATAAATTGGTGTTTTGTTATTTGGTTTCCCCACAAAGTAGTTTGCCTGCTTACAACTCGTTCTGTGGTTAAGCTGGTAGAGTGCACTGGAAAAAGAACCTTAGCATCTGGAATTTTTTTGGTGATCTGGTAATTCCTGCTTCAGGCAAACACCACCATGAAAACAACCTTACTTCAGTGAAACTCTGCCCTGGTTTTCATTATTTCAGTCTGACGCGGCATCTTCAGCACAGGAGAGGAATAGTTGGCACAACCCAAGTAAGTTTGGCTGTAGGATACCTGACCTCTGTTGCCCTTTGCAGGCCTTTGATTTTGGAGCCACTTACAGTCATTGTCAGAGCACGAAGGGGATGCTGTGGTTAATGACAATCCCTGGGAGAGGCCTGGCCACAACCCTTCCCCAGGCACAGCTTGGAGAGGGATCACACAAAGCATTCCTCTCACCTGCCTCTGATCATCCCCTGGAACAGACTGATGCAGTCACATAACCAGGCTCATTTTGGATACCGGGAATCTTTATGAATCATTAATTATGGAGGACCCAGCTCACTGACACCCACCCCACACCACCCAAATTGCCTGGATCCTCCTTCATAGCTTCATTTGGAGGTGATCTGAAGCATAGCCACCTCCCAGGGCTGGCAGTGATTGAAGGGGGCAGAGTGCCCAGGAGCAGGGAACTATCCTTTGCAGCAGAGTGGGAGTGCCTCTGCACCCTGCACCTCCTGCCTTGCTCACAGCCACAGAGCATGAAAAACATGAGCTGGGGCAGACAGGGAGAGCCAGGACTAATGTTACCTGCGCAGTCTGCTTCTCACAGTGCAGCTCCTGTGTGCTGTAGTGACAGGAAGAAGCCTGGCAGAGCAGTCCAGATATATATTCCTGCCACACTTAATCTTTGCTCAGAGCACAGAAAAGTCTAGATGTGCCCCCCTTCCCAATAAAGGTACAACTGGATAAAATTCCAGTGTTTAAAAGATGATCTTTGTGGGATTCCAGGACTCTAAGAGGAGTGTTAGGAGTCAGGGACGTGCTGGTTTCAAGGTCCTGTAAATGCTGATATGGACCACCAAGATGCTATTTGATTGTAAATTGACTCACAAGTGCAAAGAAGTGGCATAGCAAAGCCTTAAAGCTTTTAAAATTGTCAGATATCTGGGCTTCTATTAACAACCTGCTCAATCCTTGACTGGATCCAGAACATGTAAATATACTTAATTAGGTAATTTCAAAATAATAACATCAATAAAAGTCTAGAATAACTTCATATTGCTGATTAGAAAGTGACATGTAGTGTGTAGCTTCTTAGGATTGCATGTAGTAGTGCAGTAGCTCTGTTCAAGTGTATAGTTATATACTCAGGTGTGAAGGTGTTTCTGTTTCTGTGCAGACAAACTACGTAACTCCAAATGCCAGCACTCACTGCAGAGGGAATTTCTTTGTCCCAGTCAATGTGGTGCCCTGAAAACAAGAGCTTGTACAGAGGTGCTGGTGTGAGGTGTGACAGCAGAACCCCCGCGCTGCTGCAGTGCAGCTTCAGCTGTGCTGCTGCCAAGAACACCTGGGCAGTCTCACCTGTGTGTTGTGATCACCTTTTAGCTGAGGTGAATTAATACCATGGGTTTAGCAAAGGTGTGATGATCACACGAGCAATGCTTCTGCAGCAGAAGCAGCCTGGGTGCAAACAAGTGGCTGGCATTTCTCTGTGGGTGAAGCTGATATAACATTGTCCATATTGAATCGTATTTAAAAGCGCAGAAACTTTCTTGTTCTTTGTTAATTGGAGGAAGCGGCCTGTGGGTGCCAGAACCACAAGTCAAATGCCAATAATTTAAAACACAAAGTAACTGAAGGAACAGATATGCTAACCTAGATATTAGAAAAATTGGGTAGGAGGTGTTTTCCAATTCTATTTTAAGCCATATAGAATTATCACTTCATTAAAATCCCTGAAAAGTCAACTTCAGGGCTAAATTTAGCTTTCACCAGCATAAATCCAAATCACCTCTCATAAGGCAATAATTTTATATAGATATAATCAAAGGCTAATTTTGTCTGCTTTTGAAAGTGCAACCTTGTAGCCATAGAGATGGCAGCAGAGTGGTGAATTTGGCCTTTTAATAGCAAAGCTGCTTCATTGGTGACTGAGTATGCAAGCTGTCCATCTACCTTAATGCAGAGAGGCACTGCCTGGAGAAGGAGGAAGAATTAGATTGAGAGGAGCCTTATTCTGAAGAGCAAGTATTAGCAAATACTGTGCTGGGTAACCTTCTTAAATAATCAGACTTGTAGCCCCTGGAGTACCTTGGTGGACAGAGTCCCACTACTTGCTTCCCCAACCATCTTCTTTGCTGCCTGAGCTCTCCTCTTTCCTTAATCATCATAAGCCAAGTGCTGCTGAAACACCCTGCTGTGGTATATTCAACAGAAATGATTCTTCCTTCCAGAAAGCACTTAGTCTGGACATTTGTTCTTGGGCACATTGGAAATCCTACTGGAAAATAAGTACAAATCCAGATTGTGAAGTCTCTCTACTCTTTGAAGAGCAGACTGTGGTTCCTGCATCACCCACAAGAGCACATAAAAGTATTGTATCTTCCTTATGTTTCTCCTGGTGATCCTCCAAGTATTTTGATGTTTTGCATAGACCCTTGTTCAGAGTTGGGATCTAAAAGCCTTAGTTAACTGGTGTATTTGACAGCAAGCAAAAATATTTCTTTGTATTTTGAACCTTAAGAATTACGAGACCTTAAGAATTAACTTGCTGCTAGATAATAGTATGGGAAACCTATGAGAGAATGTCAATCTCATCCAGTTCTTTCTTTCCTCAGGTATTTCTGATGTACTTCTGTTTTCATCCTTGTAATGTAGGGGCTTTTTTCCATAAGGAATTAAAACTCCACCCATAACAACTCTGCTGGAAATCCTCTCTGGCTGATTGGTAGTGCCAAAAAGCTACTACTGGAAATCCTGCAGATAACCTGAGTAAATTACATACACACCATATCCTGCATTTATTTTTTGTTATAGATCACACATTTATTGTGTAACAGCTTTGGCTATTCAGTGCACTGAGTAGTCTGAGGAACAGGAGGAGTACATGAGACAGTGCAGAAGCTCCAGCACTTGCTTCCTAGAGCATATGGTGTTTCTGGTCTCCAGGACACATATCTGTGTCCATAAGAATTGAGCTACAAAACGGAGCCAGTCATTCTGCATATGCTGCTGCTTATGAGTCCTTGCAGTGGTTGGAAATGGTGTAATTGGCTACAGGAAAGTATAACCAGCTCTCTGTCTCACAAAGAAAGAAGATCCTTTATGCTTAACAAGCTTTGAATCTTCGATTTCAAGTTGTAGCTGCTGTGTTATCTGAGTGCATACAGCCACTGAAACCGTAGAGAACACACTGAGGAAAATATTCAGTGTTGGAAAACACGGGAAGATGTGGGTGTGGTCTTCAAGCTCCAAACTTACCTAATTGTGTTACCCATAGCCTGGAAGTTACAGTGCAGTAATTGAGAAGCAAAAAATCTTTTATAAATATTTGTGTGGTGTGGGAACCAAACAAACCAATTTTTCACTTTATGATTGCTTAATTATATATTTGGAGTCCAGGTCTGTTGCAGATAGCAAAACAAGTTTAATTACGTCCCCCAGTGAAAGGTTTAAAAGTCTTTTAAAAGGTTTTACAGCAGTAAAAATGCACTTAATATTTTGTTTATTGCTGGACACCATAAATTACACATTCTGCTTTGCACATCTCCTCAACCAGCAAAGTTTTGGACTGTTTTAGGGATACTGGGAAAGAGGAAAGGATCCACCCCCAGGTGCCCCCTGTGAATTTTAGAGCAGTTCCCTGCCTGAAACCATGTGTGCTCTCACAGCTGTATCTTCTGTAGCTAGTGGGAGTAATTTCTTTCACCTCCTGGCCTCAGAATGCTGCTGCTGGATTGTTTGCACACCCACAACAGTGCAGCTGCCAGGGGATTTTGGAGGGGGAGAGGGGAAAGCAGGAGATGGTGGCTTTGCTTAGGCCACTGTACTGGTCAGACAGGGGGTCAAAAGTTGTCATCTCACAAGGGGTTCTCCTTCTAATTTCCCTCCAGTATCAGTTGACAGCCAGTTGCTATTTCGCTCCCCTTCTCCTTTGTGTTCCACAGAGGAAGGAAAGGTGGAAAAGGAGCAGGAGGCTGCTAGCAGAGTAATTAAAGGATGTCCCTGCAGAGGACACATCTTGTCGTTGTGCTTGGCCTCTGCATTCAGCAGCATCAGCTGGTGCCACAGCACACACTGTGCCTGTGGATCAGCTGATGCTGTGGCAGATGTGCAGACCCCACTAAAATCCAAATCTCTCTCCCTGCTCAAACTTCCCACGGACAAGTCCTTTCAGATACTGCATGAAGAAATACCAGGGAGAAATACACTGTGGTGATTGTGGTACTAAGTATTTGCTGGGGATCCTTTCTTCACAGAGTGAGGAAATACAGTTGTCTTGTTTTACATCTTCAGCTTTAGTCTCTTTTAATCCTCCAATTCCTTTTGGACTATTTCTTGCCACTTCACTGTGCTGCCAAGACCACCTCATCTAGTGTTGGCATCTTCACTTGCTCAAATCAACTGAAAACATGACTAAATTTTGTAAATTTGATTATGCCTGTTTTCCTGTGCTGGTTCCTCTACACATAGGAGTGGGTGCCTAAGTTTCAGGTTTATGCAGTAGATTCATTACAGGTAGAAGTAGGCAGCAAAAAAACACAGCAGTGAAAGAATTTTCTGTGAGCTGGGATCCAGAGGTAGAAAGATGCTGTCTTAGGAAAGAGTTTTCTTAAGGTGATGTGCTACTTCTACTTGAATAGCAGTTGTCTGTTCCTTTGGCAGAATAACTTCAGCTGTTGGTGGAGGTTTGTCTGTTGTAATGGAGTTGTAGCTGTGCTGTGAACTAGTCTCTGTTTCAGGATTCATTTTAAATATATCGGACGTTGGCTGGAGAAATCAATTTGTTCAGTGTATTGGAGTGCTGAGCTGCTTCCCCATGGATTCCTGAAGAAAAGGATAAAAAAAAAAAGAAGCTGGGTGAAGTTTACAGGAAGGATAGATAAGATGCAGGCAAAGCCTTTTGTCACTGCCACTGTGGAATCTGCTGATCAAATCCCCACTGTAACACAAGGGTGCAAACGTGTTATCAGAGAGTAATCACTAGATGTGATGCCATCCAATAAATTCTTGAATCACTTGTTCTGGCTGAAAGGTTGGGAAGGGAAGTGGGGAGGTGAGAACTTTTTCCTCATGTTGCTGTTTTACAGACTTGCAGTACATGAGGAGAGAAAGCAATTAAATCAAATTGAGTCCCACAGCTCATGTAAATTATAGGTTCTATACAGAAATGTGCACCATTGTGAATGCCACATTTAAATCATAAGGAACACTCCTATATGTGATATACAGCACATACCAAGGGCCAAGTGTTTAAATAAGTCTGCAGAAATAAGACTTAAGTCACAGAAAAAATAATAATTTTATCAGTCCTGAAGCTGAAGGAAAATTTCTATCAGTAACCACCAAAAGACAGTTTCTCCACTGCAGTTAGAAAAACAAAGTTAGAGGCTGCCCACCTATAAATTCAGCGGCTCTGGATATTTTCTCCTTCATGGAGACAGCTCCCAGCTCTGGACTGCCCAGCCAGAGTAAACATGCAGCCTTCAGCCTTCCCAGGTGACCCCCTCTGTCCTGCGTGGCTCCCAGTCCCTGAGCCAGTACAAACAGTGCCTGCCAGTCATGGCCCAACTCTGGATCAGGCAGCCACCAATGGGAACTGTTAGGATACGCATCACTGAGCTGCTGTAGGGATACTGCCGGATCCAGGGACCTCCCCCACACCACTGTTACCTTGCTCTCATCACGTTTCACAACTTCGGCTCCAAAAATGCCTAAGAAATATTTTGAGAAAAGGCCTCACTGTCCTCCTTAAAAAGCAAGAATCTCCAAGGCTGTGCTTACTGTGAGCTATGGTTTGCTATGAAATGCTCCATGATTTTTCCAGAGGTGGGCGCACTGGAAATGAGCAGTAATTAGGAGCAGAACAGATGACCTCCTTCTGAACTTAGTGGTTCCTTTAGATTTTGATGAAAACGTCTTATCTTTAACCTTTATCTCTACTGCTTCTCTTGGAGAGAGGCTGAAATTCTGAGCTTTTATTTTTTTATTTTTTTTTTATGCTTAGTCATTCTTTGCTGAGGGGAAAAGGTATAAAAATGACTGAGAAAGGAATTTTATTCTGCAGCTTTTAAAGAGGGCAAGGGCATTGCAACCAATGGAGATTAAAAAAAGAAAATGAAACTATAAAGAAGTACTTGACAGTGTCTCTTCTGCACTTATTGGAATATGCTGCTCAAGCTAAAAGAGAGGGCAAGAGGTAATCTGCTCTGCTATTTGCTTCTAATATGATCATGTTTTTGGCTCCCACTACATCTAATGCTGCTTGTATCATTCAAAAATACACCTCATTATCTCCTGGTAAATGTGGAGCTGCTGGAAAACCAATTGTAGTGGGAAGAAAACCTCTGAGGTTAGGATGTACCTGAAATATGTAAGCTCAAAATATGTTTGCAATCAGTGACAATGCTGCCTGCTAATGTATTATTGCACCATTTGTCTTGTTCTTAGTCATAAATATTTTGTTTCTTAAGCTTTAAGGCAGCTCAGCATCAGAGACCAAGTTTCATGTAACTGGTTTAGCTGTTGCTGCTCTAACATTTATCTCAGATGCACTAACTTGGGTGCAGTCTGTGAAAAATCAATAAATAAGGCTTGTAAACTTAGTTGGAGAAAGTGGGTGTCTTTTAAGCTTTTTTCATGGGGAAAGTATAGGACTGATTTGAACAAGGGTGAGGGAGAAATTAGGTTTCACTCTCTATGCCTTGTTTTCAGGGAATGCAAAGCTCAGTCCAGGTTCAATGCAGCATTCTCAGAGCAATGAACAAAATCAGTCTTTGTTCCTCAGTGAAATTTATCTGCGCAGGAGCTGCACTGCTTCCTGTGAAACACAGCCCTGCAGATGTGCTGTGCTCCTCGTCCCTCTGCCTTTGCTTCCTTTGGTCAAGGAGTCAAGAATGGACACTTTGTGTGGGGTGAAAATGATGCTGCCTGGTTTGCCCTCTGCTGAGCCGGAGCCCTGCTCGCGAAGGGACAGGACTTCCTGCCAGTTACTCTTCCCTGTTTGTTTATTTGTAAAGTGTAACGGGATATCCCACAGTGAAACCAAAGTGTCCCTCCTCCAAACCTCGGGAAAAGAGGCAGCAGGTTCTCCAGCAAGTGCAAACAACCTGAGCTGCTGCTGTTAAGGCATAAATGTAGGCAATACACAAGCAGAGAAAGTGGATGTGGTAGACAGTAATTAAATAGTTTAGCAATAAGAGGCATATGATCAGAGTTCAGGAGGTAGCTGATCCACTTTAACGAGTCAGAATATAAGAAAGTGAATTGTAGCAAGTTAAGACTTTAAGTGGCTGGGCTATAAACCAGAATAGAAATTGATTTTCTAATAGTCTTGCATACTCGAAATATCCTTAAGTGCTTTATGTTTTAAATAGAGTAAATGCACAGCAAAATGAATTGCCTATTATGCACCAAATAGTGCATTTGTTAATATGTCCCAGAACAAGACAGATTTTACCAGTATCTTTTCTGTAGGGATTTATTTAGCATAACATTTATTTCCTAGTATGAAATTGTCCAGATACCAAATCCCCATTCACAGCCCCGATGTGTTACAGGCAGTATAAATAGAGTTAATAAGATCCCTGCTCCAAATGACCTGAGGTGTTAGAAAGCAAAAAGCACAGAGGCTGGCAAACACATCTGGCTTTCTGTATTTGTCTCTATATATCTTTGTTGTATTGTCCCAACTAAGTGGGATGAATCAAGCACTTTTTGACTTGTAGATTGCCACAGAGGTGGGTGTGGGAATGACCAGAGGGCTCAAGTGGGGCAGGGAAAGGGTGTTATAGAATGAAGTGGGAGGAAAAAGAAACCAGAAATTCACTGTGAATGCAAAGAGGCCAGAGTCGGGGAGCAAGGGAGGTCTGAGCAGAAGCCTGACTATGTGGAAGGATGGGAATACCTATAGGATAAGTTTGAGTTGCTGCTGAGCGCAGCTAAGACTGCTGAGCAAGGTGATCTAGATTGGGGAAACTGATGACTGTAGGTCTGAGGAATAATGAAGTGCAGAAAGACTAGGACAAGGGGATGTATGGAGGTGAGAGGGTGGGACCTGCAACATGTCCCATCCCCAGGGAGGATGGAAACGTGCTACTGCTGTCAGGGAGATACCAGCAGAGATGTGAGTGGAAAATATGAGAGTCCAGACTCACTGAGGTCCTGTGGAGCTGTCAGAACAATTCCATCCTATGACACAATGAAAGGGGGCAGGGTTTAGTTTGCTTTACTACTTTCTACTTTAATATAAAAGCAGTTATAGTGATACATACTCACAGACTGTGCAAGTGTTTTGCATTGTTTGATACATAATACTTGCCCATTTTCTCTGATGTTACATTGGTCCAGGCAGCTTTCCCAGGAACGAATTCTTGGCTCATTTTTGTGGTGTGACATTTTCGATAAGTATTGTCTGGGTTAATCCACTGTGGAATAATGGTTTGGATTATTCACTGGAGCTCTGGCCTTCCAGCACAAACACAAGCAAGCTGTAGTCAATGTTTCCCTTTAGGAAGGTGATCACTATATTCTGAGGTGAAGCAATTACAAGAAGGGACCTGATTCTGTATTTGTTTATTTTAAAGACAAAATTAGGTTCTCGATGCAAAATGCCATTCATTCCTGATTGAGGGTGTGTATGTGCATAAAGGTGCTGCTCTACATTTCTGCAAACGCTGAGTTCTCTTGCCCCTGAGTCTTTCTGCCTCATTTGGAACATACTCAAGTATTGTAGGTTTGAAAGCCTAACCCAGTGTGAGGTTTATCTAAACTGCTGAATGAACCACGAAAGTGTGCCTGCATACTTACATATGACAGCAAATACAGAGCTGCTTAGCTGAGCATTAGGCTCATAGTTATTATAGTACAAGAAGTCTGGGAATTCTGAAATGGGAGTACTGCTATGTAGATCTTGACCCAAAGACTCAACAGAAAGCTGATGGGGAAGGCCTTGAATTCTCCATTTTACCTTCTGGGATAACCCATATTCTAAGCTCTGTATTCCCTCCTTATCAAATAGTTTTCTAGTCTTGCTGGCATCCAAGTTATTCTCAATAAGATGAGCCTCTGTGCAAAGTTTGGGGCTTGAAATATGCTCTTACCCACTACATGGAGCTGTTTGTCTGCATTATCTCATGCAAACAAGATAACTTATTTCTCCTGCTTCTTATTGATCCCTGTAGGTGAAGGAAGAAACACCTGATTTATTAGTCATTGGTCCCCCTTCCTGAGGACTCAGCATCTGAAATAAATTGTATGGGGCTCAACAATGTACTTAGACCCAGACACAATTGTTTGCATGTCTTGTCTTTATAATAAGAAAAAAACTCGGAAGCAAATTCAAAGTGTCATTAGTGTCATGCTATAAATAAACAAAATGCTGCACAGATAAGAGAATACCACATTTTCCATCCTGGAAATAGCTTACAAGCCATTAGGTGCAGGATAAGATATAGAACCACAGATTTAGAAAGGAAAAGTAAAGCCAGATAAGTGCAGAGGAGCAGAAGGAAAAAGCAATCCGAGACTCTGATGTCTGGATTTTCCATCCTGAAATGAAACTATTCCTTCTAGAAACATGAGGAGGCATCAGTATTATTTGGCAAGATGCTGTGCATTGTTCCATCTGACTTTGAAAAGCATTCTCAAGGAACAAGAAGGTGACCAGAGCTGATCTGATGGAGTTTCTCCCACAGTAGGAGAGCCCCAGTGGCAACTCTGGGTCCCTTGTTTCTCTCCACAAAGCCTCTGGCAGCAGAGAGGTGTCAGGAGGACAGATGGGGAAGGACTCGAACACCCTGAGTTTACCTTGTCACGTGGGCTGATGTACATCTACGGAGCCAGTTATTACAAGGAAAGACCTGCTCCTCTCAGAAACCAGGGAAGTGTAAAACACTATTTCAGTGGTTTTCCTCTTTTTCTTTTCTTTCTATTTTGTTGCACACAGCAGTCAAACCAACCCGCTCTGTCTGGGCTGTCTGCAGCCCAGGAGATAAGAGAGCAAACACCTCCCATAGTGACGGGGACTTGTTCCAACCATTTGTTTTGAGTTGAATGGTAGATCTTGGAAAACATGTTTTCCATTCATAAAAAGAAAAAGAACCCTACTCTTGATACTTTCTAATACCATCCTCTGGAGGCTTGAGGGCCATGTGTCTCACACCCTTACTTTGTAGGTCTTGCTTTTATAGACTTTGTTTTTCACTCCCAGAGATTTATTGTCCCAGTGAAGAAACAGTCTGGATATGCCTCAGCAGTGGAAATGTAGCCATCTATTTGCTAAGAACAAGCTTGTGGTTTACCAGAATATTTCTGTTTCCTTCTGAGGTTTCCAGCTAATGAAGGGGAATTTATCCAGTACATTTATTGACATTAAAGTAAGAGTTGCAGTCCATAAATAATCCCATTGTTGTTTTAGTTTGCAGTTTAAAACATTTTGTCAGCAGCATTGTCATCTACTGTGACTCAGTCTGTGTTTGTGCTCACAGTATCTGGGCTGGTAATGCAGACACACATTCCAGCTGTTGCCACCAAGTAGGCTTCAAGTATATTTTGAAATCATTCCTGAGCTTTTCAGAACTGAGAACATCTGATCCTGAGCATGGAGGCAAGTTCACAGTTATCCCTCATACGACATTTACGAAGATAAAAGCACAACCCCAGACTGATTTCTGGGTTTGTGCAAACTCCTGCCAGCACAGAGCTGCAAGAAATCCTGTGAGGGACAGGTGATGTGGCAGTAAATGGGGCACTTCTTGTTTTACCCACTCCCAGCAATTCCCAGGAACATTCCTGGTCCTAACCTCTCCAAAGAAGTCCTAATAGATACTGTCATCTTCTTGATGGTGCATCTCTGTGTTAGGAAAAGATGGCAGTGCATCCAGGTACACTCTGCAATCCCTGCATCCTTATTTTTCCTAGAATACTGACAAGTCTTTTCATATCTGTCAGCTGGAGTTATCCTTTGCAAAAGGAAGTCCTTTAGCATGAGGAAGATGTCAGGTCTTCAGAATGAAAGCAGTAAAGAATTAAGTTTGTAATATTGGCATATTTTACTGGAAATGTCCAATGGATACAGGAAGAAATATCAAATAACTTCTACATAACTTCCTCTTTGCTGACAGTACACCACATTTTGAATTAGACTTGACTTTAAAAAATCTGAAGTAATTGATTTTAATAAACTCTAAACTCATGACAAATTTTCAACTTGATCAGCTGTAATTTTTCTGCCCTTCTTGGTGGGTTGGTTTTTTTGATCACCTAAGACTCCTGCAGATTTTTAAAACCTGCTCTGAAAAATAAAAGGAGCCACACAAGAAGGGAGAAGTGCTACAGACTTCATCTCCACAGTTCTTTTGTCTGTATGACCAGTTCACTGGAGTAAAAAACAAGAAAGGATGTTTGGAGTGATGTATTTTGATTAAACAACATTTAGACAATTCTCTTCCATGGGATGATGTCCAGTGCCATAGATTACACAAGAATGTAACTATGTCATTACAGTCATAAAAGTGTTATCTCAGTGTTAAATGTTAAATAATCCAGAGCCACTTCAATGGCTTATGCCTGACTTGCTTGTAAAATTTGCTTACATGCAGCTCAGCCCTGCCAAAGCGCTCCTCCAGGTATTTACCTGCAGTGCTCACCCTCCTGGCTGCCAGTCAGCTGTATTAGCAGGAGGACAAGTCTGACACTCAAGAGGTGAGGCAAAGAAACAGGCAGGTATTTAAACAGACATGTGAGCCAGCAAACAGGAGTGGTTTTAATATAAGTAGCATTTTAATCTTGTTCTCTAAACAAAAGAGGATTTACTTATTCATGGCTCAAGAATTACAAATTAATGTGTGGAACCGGAGTTAGTACTGAGGGCACTGGAAATTCCTATGATTCAGTGTATTTATTGTTTTAATTGTTCATATTTCCTTTGCTTTGAGGGATTTGGTCTCTGAGATTAATATGATGGTCACTGCCACATCTGTCTTGGATTCCTTATTCCTGAAGAATAGCCCTAAGCAGGGAGCATTACAGAAGTCTCTCATTAGGAAGGAGCAGTCACAGTCTTTTATGTAGCTGTAGATGATAAAAGGCACCGATTTAGCACTGCTGCCTGAAAGTCCACAGCACTGCTGGACTTGGTAGGTGCTATGCAAGAAAGGCATTTCCAGGGAGTCTTGGAGGACTTGTCAGTCCCTCCTGGCTAACAATAAAACCTTTTTTTCCCCTATGAACCACTTGCAGCAAATCCTTAACAGAAACTTGACAGATAAGTAAAAATAAAAATGGATGGATTGAGAGATTAGTTTCCTATGCCATGTAAGACTGTAGTCTTTGAATCCAAGAGTAGTCCTGAGTCCTGTGGTGTTACCTACAAACTCAAAAGGGGATGTGAGCCTTGCCGATGCCTGTACAAATAGTCTACCTGGGTCACGTACTCAATAAGCACCACTACTCAGCATCCTGTGTCTGATACATCTATTGACAGAGGTGTGCAGAGCCTCAGGATTTTCACCTGCTGGCCTCTCTCCCTTCCCATTCCCTGAAGATGTCAAATATAGAAATAGTCTGGAGCACTCCCTCAGCTCCCACTTGTGGTCTTTGAATTCTTCTGCACCCCTCTTGCTGCCTGACCCCTCTTTTGTGACCTGTAGGAGCTGAGCTGTAGGGATAGGACAAGGAGTAATGGGCATGAATTGAAAGAGGGGAAATTTAGGTTAGATATTAGGAAGAAATTCTTCCCTGTGAGAGTGGTGAGATATGGGCACAGTTTGCCCGGGGAGACTGTGGATGCCCCAACCCTGGCAGTGCTCCAGGCCAGGCTGGGTAAGGACTTGAGCAACCTGGTCTAGTGGGAAGTGTCCCTGCCTATGGCAGGGGAATTAGGGATAGAATCTTTAGGTCCCCTCCAACCATTAACAATCTATGATTCTACCTGACCTACATGGGAGAAAGATTGCATCAAGAGACCCAGAAAAGTAATTTTTCACATCACCAGAGAGCCTGAAATGTGTTTTATTTATGGGAAAATAGGGCATCCTAAAGATGGGCAATGTGTACAGCTATAGCTGGTGTTTCTGGATAGGCAGAAAATTTGAAATGAGGTTATGATTTGTATTAATATCAGCTTAGTTATTGTTCAAATGGTGTCCTGGAACAGAGATACCAGTGTCCAGTTGCATCTCTGAAGGCACTGAAAAAAGATAAAACCCAAAGAAGGGGCTCTTCTTGTAACTGGGTTTCAGGTGACTCAACAGTTCCTCTTTTTGTGTGGTATCAGCCTTTCACCACTATAGTTTTAGATCTGTAAAAACAGATTGAAAGGGACTAAGAAAATGAATGGAACAAGCCATTCTGGATTTTTTTTCATAATGGCAATACTTTTGAAAGACTAAATCATTTGGGTTTGGGATAGCAAATCGTTATGGTGATGCTCAGCAATTGTGTCCTCCCTGAGCAAAGCCTTAAATATTGACTCACCTCTGGTATGTCAGAGATCTGTTTCATGAGGATAATTTACATCCTTAATTATCTGCATTTGATGTGCCTAAGAGTCATATTGAGATTACTGTATGACATGAAAACTGTCAAAAATTGTTAATTTAAACAAGTTTTTATATCATCCAATATTAAACCAACTCAAAACAATATAAAATTCAATAGGAAAACAAAAATTGTGTCCTCCTGAAAAAGACTTTTCAATTGGCTGGCACATGGAACGAGTTCATCTTATATATGCCAATTTACAAATATGTCCAATAATAGTAGAGGGAGCAACTGTTCTGCAGCTCTGCCAGTGTTCATCAGACACAGTGACAGTAGCCACATCATTAATCTCATGGTATATTAGAAATAAAGTCACCAGAATGGAATGGTGTCAAAGGATAAACGTTTCCCCCCTTGAAAATAAACTTCTCAGTTTCACTTCATTGTGCTGTCTTTTTTTTTTCCCCCCTTTCCACCCGCCCTCCTATAAATCCTTTGGTTTCACCTGGCATTTAGGTAACAGTAGGAGACCAATATCCTGTGTCAGAGCTCATTCTACAGTTATCAGTTTAGCATACCCTTAAATCCCCACGATTGCTGTGCCAAGACCAATCCTTCCTCTGCGAGGTTAAACATATGCATTACATATTGAAACAATGTAAGTAGCATGTAATTAGCACTGTTTATGCATTCGCACTTTAAATTATACTTCTAAACCTATGATGTTTTTGAAGGCACTTCATGTTAGAGAGACTTAAATGAGCATTCATCTTGTCATTTTTAACTTTATTCATAAATAACCCTCTAAATATATTTGAATGGTTTATTACATTAAAGCCCATGAACCAACGTACACATTCTTCCCTTAGAGAATGTAGTTCTTAATAGAACATCCTTTAAAATTATAAAACCCGTGAACATGGCAGTTGAATTTACAAACAGTGTCATCGACAACTTTGACAAAAGATGTTTGAAGGGGGGGGAGTGTTGGGGGACCTTTTTTCTGTCCTTTTTTCCCTTTTTTTTTTTTTAAAGCCTTGTTCCATAAGGATTATAGCTCCCCCGCTGTTTGGAAAAGATAATTTCACTTGTAACACTAATAACTTGAGCAGGGAGAAGGCTGGCTGGGTGAATGGAATGCACTTCACTGCACATCTTGGCTTCACTAGAAATCGGAAACAGATGGTCCTTGCGGCTGGCTTCCCACTCGGGCCCGCTCAGTGCCAGCCTGTGGTCGTTGGCTGGTTGCTGCTGGCACTGTGTGACTTGAACATAGTAGGACAGTGGCAAAAGAAATCAAATCTTTTTCATTGAGCAGCAAACTGTAATGAAATTTGACAGATCTGACATTCTATACCCAACATCTAGTTAGAATATATTAACCTTTTAGTTTTCTTGAGCTCCTCTCCTACTAGTTATGAATCTCCTTATTAGAGGTTTGCAGTGGCTCTGGAGATGGCAGGAAAGCAATATCTTCTGGATGCCCTCTAATGTCGGAGCTCAAATATGTATTTCAACTAGTAAAGGAAATGTAGGGCTTCTAACTCCTCTCAAATTCTTACACAAAAAGACCCTGCTTAGCAATACAGATAGTGATTAGACACTTCCGTTACTACTTCATTCTAGGAAGAAAGAAAATAATGTAGTAAGGTGATATTCCACCACTGTGTACTCAGTGTTTTCTGGGTATGTCTTGTATCCCCACCCCAGTGGGGCAGTGCTACCTTTGATCCAGCTGCATCCAAACAGAGTCCGTGATTTTGATGAATGCTTTCTTTTAGAATTCTATGAATTTGCATTTACTTCACTGTTATACATTAGTCCAGGGCAGTATTCCACCCTTCTCTCTAAAGACTTCTCCCAGTGTATGCCTTGTATTAGCTTTTTTCCAGCTTAGTCTCTGTTCAGTCCTTCTGGAGGTCATGTTGGCTGTCACACGGGCCTTGAGCCAGCCAAGCACGTGCTCCTGGGGGACAGGGACCTCTCTTGGGTGAAGAGCATGTTGAAGTGTTGGTCACAGATTAGGAAATAGTGGGTTATATTTAGACTTAAAAATAAATCTGGTTTATGTTCCTTTACATTTTGGGTTGATAGAGAAGAATTTTTACTTATTTTTTTAAAAATGTTTGTATGTGTCATTCCTTCCTCTTCACTCCTTTCATCTGTTCCTCCTGTTTCTTTCAGACATGAAGTCACAGCACTGTCTGTGATGTCAGTGTGTTTCCATATTGACAGACCGTTCTGTCAGAAACAAGATCTTGATGCTTGTTTCAGATGAGGCAAAAGGCGAATACAGATGGTAGGAAGAAAATCAGAGGAGTGAGAGGGGAGCGGGGAGAAACACACACAACAGAGCTACAGGGGGAAATGCAGAGTCCAAAAACAACTTTTCCTGCAGAAGGGAAAGGACTACTTTCCCTGGGTTCAGGAAGATCATCTAAAATGTATGTGTAACATTGAGCAACCAGTAGAAGCTTTACCATTGCGCTCGTTTTGGCTCGGGAGTCCTTGAAGGTGCAGCAGCCGTGGTCACATGCTGCTTCTCTCCTTGTTTACGCCTTCAGCAACAGCAGATCCTCTTGATTGAAGCCAGGATTATAGGATTTCCAAAAGCTAGAACACACTCGTTGTCAGCAACTTTGCATCAGTTCAGAGGCTGTCCAAAAATCAACTGCCTGCGCTCACGTGGCGCTTGAACTAATTGTCGCTGTTCGAGATAAGGAAATCCTCTTCACAACTCTAAGTTCAGGCTTCCCAAGGAAAACGCCTCCCAAATTAGGAACAGATCTAAAATCACACTGGTGCAATCAGCTGCAAAGGTTCTGAGCAATTGCAACTGGAGAAATAGGAGGAGGCGAAGGGAATAAATAGAGGGTTAATGAGCAATGGGTGCTGTGCAATTAATAGATAATCCAGAAATGAGGACTAAGATCCTAAAGATGTGTCTGGCACTGGGAGCTGCACACAGTTCTACCACGTTTCTTTTACCAATGTGAGTAGCAGAAGCCAACATTTGGAGAAAGCACCCACTATGCCAACATTTCTAATGCTCTCATGCATTCGGTTTCCAGTAGACTGTAAAATGCCAGCTTGATACAGTCATCTGAATTAATATACTTTATTAGCCTTTTTTAGCATTCATTCCTGGTTCTGTACACTTGATAGCAACAGCATCCTCATCCAAATGTGCTGCTGAGGGGAGATAGAGGGGCCCAATCACAGTTTGAACTGTTGCAGGTAAATCTGCTCAACAATTAAGCAAATTATTTGTGGGTAGTTGGCCACTTCTCCGGCAGGAAGTCGGAAAGAAACTGGCAAGTACTTCAATCCATTGCTTGAGGCCTAAAGCTGTTGGAAAACAAATCTCTTCTCTGTAGTCCACAAGCATACACACCTAACTTATTTCCAACTTGAAATATCACTCCTGTATTGCAAGCATTTTTCTTTTGCAACTGTGTCTGCACAAACATCAATGCCACAGGAAGGCTTTTCCTTTCTTCAGAACAGATCTGATTTAGAAGCAAACATCTTTGTGGCTTATTAGTCTTTGGAAGGCATCGTTTTGTCCCAGTACTATTCACAGGGAGTGTTGTGCAGAATGCTGATTGACAAGAGTTAAATTCAAAACATGTAGCCATTTTCTGGTGTGTGGTTTTTTTCCTGATTGAAGGAAAACTACTTAGATGTTTGTTTCCAAAACGGCATCTGTCAGCAATCAAAGGGGAAAAATTGCATAAAACAAATGCAATTGTTTGGAGTAGCATTTCCTGGATCATGTTAAATGCTTGATTTGCTCCCCATTATGCTCACCAAATAATTTTATTTTCCACAATAATTGCAATATTTAACGTGTTGTATTTAATCTTGTTTTAATGCTATTAACAACAGCCGCTTATGAAAGGAGTAATTGCTCTACGGGTAAGAACCCACCATCCCCAGCATCAGAAAGAACAATGGCAAAGTTAACTGCACCTAATTGTTCTGAATTTAAAACGCTGTTAACCACTAGCACTCCTCATTTCTTTGCACACAACCACTCCACTGTCAGGAAGGAAATGGTTTCATGCTTCTGTCATTCATAATCTGAAAAGTGTATGATGTAAAAAAATATTTAGTTGGTGTGTTTGTAATTAATGTTGGGAGGTAGAGTCATATATTGGTACTGGAAGAAGTGGTTAATACAGCAATCCAGAGAAAGTTTGTCAGTAGCTCTGTAACTGCACCAGGTGCTGAAAGCCCATATATAATAGAGAGTTATCAGAACTTGACTGGCATGACATGCAGCACAACTGGGTATGAAATACTAAATAAATAATAAGCAGGGTGGGTAAGTTGATGGGTTTGAGATGTGGGAGCAGAGAGAGCGGCATAAAATTGAATCTGACACTGATTCAGGAGCCGTTTCTTACTGTTTTGCTTTATATTTTGTGTGATTATTTGGAGGGAGGTTTTTTCAATAAGCAGCAACCCACCAAAAGGACAGGTAACAAACCTGCAGTAACAGCAGACGATAAATGCTTTGCCCAGCCAGAGCAAGGACAGTTCCTGGCACAGTGTCCATCTTTTTTTTCTTGGACTTGAAATAAAAGTTAACACTTCCCATGCTAGTCAGACCCTTTCCTGCAAACTGCAATGGGATTGTACCTGCTATCTGGAGCTAAAAGTGCAAACTGGGATGCTGAGGAGTTGCATAGTTCATTCACTAATGTATTTTCTGTGTAGTCCAAACAGATTGTAAGGCTGGGGCAAAAAACCCCTAACCCTTGCATGTTACATTAGCCTTTGTACCTACCCTAAATCATTTGCTTATCATATCACACATCACAGAAATGTGAAGGTATTATTGAAGCTCAATGAAAGTTCTGTCCTGCACTGAATGGCAGTTCTGTAATCTGTGCAGCCCAGAATGCTGTAGCAAAATAGTTAAACAACGTTAGTACACAAAACAATCCAAGGAAGAATTGTGTGCCCACGAGCTCCCCTTTTTGATACAAACAGAAAGGGATATTGTTTAAAATTAAGGGGATGTTTTTAATACATTTTCCTCTTGCATCCAAATCACAAAAAGATTTGCAGAGTGGAGCTGTTTCTGAGTGAGCAAGTTGTATCAGCCATAGCTCCACAGCCCTAAGAAATATTCCTGGTGAGAGTCTGTTTGCCAGTTCAGAAGTTCATTTTTCCAAGCACTTGAGGAAAGGCACTCCTGTATAGGCTGGAGTGCCCTGTCAGTGAGGGGTGGTGGTCACAGCCCAGCAACCGTCTCTCCGTGTGACACAGCAGGGTGATTTAAATGGAAAGCATTCACTGCCTGCTTAATAGTCAGCTGTCATAAAAGTAATACTTCTGTTGGGCTTACAGTGCTCCAGAAGAAGTGGGAAATTGGGGGAATCTCTGATTATCTTTGACTTTGCTATCCGGGGAATGGATTTTAATATTAGACAACAGCAGGATTTCATAACTTTTCAAAATTGCTTGTTTTGGAGCTGTCTTTTCTCAAGTTATCTATCAATTCCTCGCATAAATTTTGAGCATTGCAGGGAAGTTTTGCAGGAGGGAAAAACAAACCTCTGTGAGTTTGGTGGTTGTCACCTGATGGTATTAGAAAGTGAAACATTAAAAGCCAGTTTTTAAAAATACAGTAGCAAAATTATATTTAAAATATATATATATAAAA
>VXBX01008311.1:167873-257256 GCA_013400415.1 Scytalopus superciliaris
AAAAACTAAAAAAAAAGAAAAAATAAAAAAAAAAAAAAAAAAAAAAAAAACAACCACCCAAAACATTGCATGATAGTCTCTAAGCAGTTCCATCTGTCAAGCAGAAATTTTAGGCTAATAGCCTGTGGCGATCTCCCTCCACAGTCCACTACCTGCCTTTGTCCTATTAAATCTCTTTATTCTTCTTAAAAAAAGAAAAAAGAGGAAAGGAAAGAAAAACCTTGCAGACCAAAATCATCTGAGTGATGAAGCCCTAATTTTGACCGCCTCTCTTTGATGTTGAGCAGTGGGTTCTTATTTAAAAAAAAAAAAGAGTGAGTGAGAGAGGGGGAGAGAGAGGGAGAGAGAGAGAGAGGAGAAGACAGTGCTAGGAGCAGATGACTTTTCATCTCCACTTCACCTTGCCACTGGGTCTGTGAGAGATTGGTTCATTGTCAAGGAGATTTTTTTTTTTTTACCCATGATTCCATATGGTATGGACCGGGCTACATGTTGCCCAACATGCCAGTGCAAATGTTTTCTCAATTAGGTGTCTTATCTCCCGTGAGTTAGCATCAGATGAAGCTTGCTGACAGCATAATGGCAGGGAAAACCTCCGACGGCTCCATCAAATGGCAGCTCTGCTACGACATCTCGGCCAGAACTTGGTGGATGGTGAGTTGGCAGCAGGGCTGCTTTTTTTTTTCTCCCTTTTCTACTTTCCCTCCCTCTTTGACAAAATGTCCCAGACCTCACATTTATCAAATTAACATTTGATTTTTTTCACACTCTTCAGTAGAGCAGCCTCACACTTGCCCCACTTGTGTGCTTTCCCCTGTGTAACAGGAGACCGTTAATGTGCACTACAGTTTCCAGAGGGAAGCTTTTTCAATTCTCCTTAAGGGGGGAAAAAAAAAAAAAAAGAAAAAAAAAGTATGCAAAGAAGTAGTTTGAAAAAGCCTCGTTGTGCAGAGTAACTTGTCTCAGTCGGCTGCCTAGCGCTCAGTTTGTTTTACTTTATCTGCTGCTTTCCAGCGTCCGTGTGCGCGTGCATTTTTTACCATGCAATATTTTGTAAAGAGGGGAGGTGGAAAGTTCAGTCCGTTACCCAGCGAGTCACTCACTGTAAAAGCCTGGGACGGTGCGGTCGTGGCGTGGTGTAAAATCATCACGTGTGAGAGGAGCGCGGTTTGCGAGGTGCTGCCTTTCAGCCGAGACCCCGATCTAACTTTTCCCTCCGCTTGTTTGCGTTAGAACAGGTTCCCGGGCTGTGCTGACCTGGAGCCATGTGTTACAGATCCCACATAGTCTGGCTCTAGCTGCTTTTGGGCGCAATTAAAGTTTCAATAAAGTCCCAACGTGCTCCGTAGAACGAGTTAACTAGCATGTCATGGTCAGCCGGGCCAGACAACCTTTGACATCTTGAATCTATAAGAGGTATAGTGAGTTAGGAGGATGCACAATAGCCCATTGTAGCAGAAGATGCAAGTCCTGTTGCGAGGAAGAGAGTCCTCAAATCATTACTGCCCTCGTTAGCGTGTTGTCCGTTAGGGATTAATTCGTTAGCAGCGCATTTTTAGTTTTCTGTAATTATTATTCTTGTGGCAAGCGTGAATTCTTCCAGTGAGAGGAAAAGTTTGCTGCCAGGACAATGAATGTATTATCCGCTCCTAACTGGACCGTGAACCTCAGCTCATTTCACATAGATATCAGTTAAAAAAGGACTGGCGAGTGGAATTACAAAACAAGGCATGATCACTTTCATTGTATGATACGCTGAAACAAGTCGGGGGCTTTCCCTCCCCCTCGCCACCCCGGACCAATTTTGGTATCATTTGGAAAGTTTAAGACCTCAGAGGACTTGAAAGACTTTTAAAAGTGAGATCCGGAAGGTTTTTATTCTGCAGCTTGGTGGTGGCCATTGTGCATATCATGTGGCTTGTATTTAAAGGTGTTTGGGCTCGGGGTTTTCCGTTTTGTTCTGTCTAAACTCTTCATTTTTTTAAGCGTCTCTCAGAGGTTTGCCAGCGGTTGCCAGTGAAATGTAACATGCAGCGTTTGGTTAATGGGAATAGGGAAGGGTAACCACTGTACTTATAGTACTGATTTTCCAATTAGACTTTCTGCCAGGAGAAGTTGGAGGGGGAAGGGGTATTTGCATGCACATAAACTGTTGATTATTCATGTGACTTTTTTTTTTTTTTTTAGCTTGTTAAACCCCTGTAAATAAGGATATTGATTTTTACTTAGCGTTTACAAAGCAAAGTTTTTCAAGTACCTGTTTTAGCCACAAAATATTTATATCATGCTGTGATTTTGCCTTATTCTATGCCATTTGTATATTTTATTACCACTCCTCTTTTATTGTCTTATCGGCTGCTTTTATGATGAGGTACGTCCGTGTTTATTATTTAAGAAGTATCCTCAAATGTTACTAGGCAGTTATTATCCCTCTGTAGAAAGTGTCCGAGGAAGTTTCATTTCAGTCACATCTATTTCACAGATGTTTTAGTACTGTGAATATAATATGTAAAAATCCTGGAAACATTTAGTAATGCACTTGCCTAAAAATAAACAGTTTTATAACCACACATGCTGTTGTTTAGATTAAACATTGCAGAAAGTTCTCCTTAAACTTGAACGTCACACCATTTATTTTCTAACAGAAAAAAAAATCACTAAAATAGCCTTTTTTTTGGTAGAAGTTGTGCTAGATGAAAGAGATGTTATTTTTAGCTGAAATGAATAATTCAAGATCTTTACAATAGATGTGTTAATTGCAAATAATTTTCATACAAAGTTTCAATTATTGATGGAGTAATAAGCAGGTTTTCATACACTACTAATCTAAAGCATACAACAAAAAGTATATATATTTTTTTCTTACCCCCAAACCTCATCCCATTTGCCACATTCTTTTAATCAGAAGTAAGCTAGAGAGCAGATTTTAATGTTTTAAAGACAAATAAAGCTTTGAAAATTACCTCATGCATGGTCTGGCTGCACAAAATCTCAGCTGCACAGTGCTAAACTTCAGTTTGGTACTGCCAGCATACAAAGAGATGAGTGAATACCCCTTGCACCCATATGGACTCAGCTGCCAGCACTGGGATATGCAATTTTGCTTTTTAATGAATCGTAAACAATTTGTGTGTCAAGCGAGGGAGTTTGTTTTCTTTCTGGAGCAGGTTCTAAATCCATTTGAAGCTATGGCTGTGTACTGTACTGGAGTATTATGCCCAAATTTAAAGGTTCTGTGTCATTTGGATGAAAGGACCTGTTATAATGAAAGAAACGGCTTTATAAAAGGCTGGGTGTAGTAATCTCTCTCTCTTTCTTTCTTTCTTTCCCTCTCTCTGTCTCTCAACCTCACACTCTCCCTCTTTCACCCCACTCTATAGCATGTTTATAGGCAGCTCTGGAGATAATGGAGATTGGTTGATTGCATGATTAGTAAAATGAATGGATTTTAGCATTGGGCAAAGCAGCTTGCAATTCTGAAAGGTGGCTTTAAAATGCAGAGTTCTAATTTTGACCTTATTTTCTTTCATAGATAATCTTTATTAATGCTCCTTTAATTCGGTTTTCCTCATCACAGCTAGTTTTTCTCCCCAGCCATCTGATGGAATGGCTAATATATTTTCTCTTACTTGCCAAAATAGCGAGAGGTCAAAGAAAAACATTATTTTTCTTTCTTGTAGACAGTTGTAAATGTTTCAAACATTTCAGCAGAACCCACAGGATTTGTACATTTTAGCAATAATTGCATTTGTCACCACTGTTTAAGGCAATCTTACACCTAATCTACTTTTTTATGCTTTAATCAAGTAAATGCAGAAACAGTTATTATTTTGGCTATGCTGTAATGTGACATTTTAGCATAAAACTTCTCCTACATGCTGTAAAATTGTGTAGGAAGGAATTACATATATTTTTAAAATATAAATGTGTATTAGCAAACAATTTAGCTGCTGTAGCAGCCAAAAGATGTGACATGAATTTGTTGGGAAAATGATCATTATTTTGTTATCATAGGCACTTTCAATTTAAATTTGCTGCTGTCATAGAGACACTAAAGGGTTAGTCATAGAAAAGTTTCAGTACTGTCTTGCATTTGTAAGAAATATGTGCAGCTGTGCTACTTTTATAAACATTTATTTCAAGCTGATTATTTTTTTTTAAATTATTTGCTCTAGCAAAGCCAGTGTGATGTGACTATAATATGTTTAATAAGGGATTGTCTGCAAAATTCCTTTGCACAGGGTTATTGAAATACACGTGCCGCAAGGTATATACCGGAGTAAAACTCTCTATGACAATAAAAAGTAAAGACCCCAAACTGGGCCAAATTCTGCTCAAGGTTTACGCTGCCATCAGGCTGGAGTTGCTACGCTGGGAGGAGCGGAGTGACTCCAGGTTTGCTCACCTGAGGGACCAGCTTAGACCCATAATTTGAGTTCTCCTAGTTCAAACAGTTTCAAACCCCCAAACTGTTCTCTTTATGAAACATCTGAAGGCAAAAAAAGACTCATTAATAAATAAGAAGCCATTTCCAATGACTCCATGTATGAGTTAGGAGGCAAACTGCTCTTACTGAATGTGACAGTCAAAGCAGAGCTTACAGTCATCTTCCAAAATAATTGTTTTATCCCTAGTTCAGTGTAAATGCCTTTATTTTCTTTAGATGCCATAAGTAAAAAGAGAATTTATTAAAAATAGTCAGACTGGGCTTGAAATGGTCATTTTGTTACTTTAAAGGTTTTTAACTCAATATCATGTTTTCACTGAAGCTCTTGGTAACTACTTTTCTTTCCCACCTCTGTGCTCTGTATGTTCAGAGGAATAGCTGAAATCACTCAGGCAACTTAGGCAATGGAAAAAGTTGAAAATTTTAAAATGTTACTGTAATTCCCATCACTTAAGAATTAATAGAATCCTCACTATAAATCCCACTGTAAATGAGATTTAAAATAATGGTGCATCTAATAAATATTCAATTTTATCATATGAAAAACTAATTGTTACTGCCAAAATACTCAAAAGTAATATTTGTGATTTAAATCACTGAACATATCTGTACATGCTCTCATCCAAGTTCCTCATGGTAATCCCCACATGCTGTCGAACCATCCGTGTCTTTGCTGATTTGTGCTTCCTACTTATGATTTCCTGTATATCAAAAAAGCATATATGTATTAATAATTATCCTGCTTCTGCCCCTATAAAAATAACAAAGTGTGAACAGAGTGTAATGTTGCAGCATGAATTTCCTTTGTTTTATACAGTAACTCTCATATGTTCATACACTGCTCAGCTGCTGTATAAATATTTTTAATAAAATTATTCCTTCTCTGTCAGAGTTGCTAAATTCTGTGTGTAAGTTAAACACTTCAGTGCATCATTATACATACTTTATAGTATCTTCATTTTCTATACATGGCCTCCTTTTGCCTATAAGTATTTTTTTCCAGTTGTTTTCTACTCTTTTTCCTTCACCTGTCCTGAATATTGCCATGAATGTTTCTAATTTAAAGCCAGAGGAGTCAGTGGCTGATTAGAAGACAGGAAATTGGAGGATTAAACTGTCTGGTTGAACTTCCTTTACTTATCAGTACCGTGTAACTCTCACTGGATTATAAACTCATTGGGACAATTTCTACAGTGTATCAGTACTTCTGTTTTCTTAGTCTTTATTTTTCTGGAGAAAGTACAAAAAAAATGGGGGAACTGGGTAGTTTGCAGCTAAAACCCAATACTTTTTAATAACATGGAAGCACTGGAAGTTTAAATTAATTTTTTACAAATGTCTTCATATATGAGAACTGATTCAATTTTAAACCATGCAGGTTAATATAGATTTTTAAATTCAGTATGTAAACAACCAAGCAACAGATACTTTCGGGGAGGGGGAGGGAAATGACATCATTTTAGTAAGAGGAGAATGCGCCACGTTAACCCTTGTTCAACCCTCTTCCCCTCAGAAACTACCACACTTGTTGTGGCACAATGGTGTAGCTGTAGGGCACACTGAGGAAAGGCTGCAGAGAAAAGCCTGTTTATCCAAAAAACTTTGTCTGGGCTTCCAGTGCTGCCCTCTGAGCCAGAGATCTGACGTCCTCGCCCGGCGTTTGCTGGGATTGAAGGGTGGTGTGTAGAACGTGTAACCCTGGAGAGAGTGGAGAAGGGCACAGCTTTGTACCCTTAAGGGCCACCTCATTCTTGCTGGTGATCCCCATGTTTGATTCCCAGAGCTTCTCATGACCCCTGGTTATGAAATGATTGTGATATTTGGGAAAAACAAGTACCAGCATGATCTGGAGGGTCTGTCTTGTGAAGGATAATAGGAGAACTTCCAAGCTTAGTCCACGCTGCACCTAAGGCGTCTCTGTGTTATCACTCACCACCACCACGTAATTTTACACACTGGGTTAAGATCTGAAGGTGTCAAAACTGTGTTGAAAACCGAAAAAGATAGACACTACCTGAAAGGTCCAACACCTTGATCTGAATCTGAAGCCTATGAGGCTAATCATACTCCAATTTAAACACCAGGATTGCATCTCTATTGGGATGGTTAGGATGGTTTCTAGCAGTCTGATCATGCTATGGGAGTAATTGCAAATGGAGAAGAAAATAAAAGAATATTCTGCAACTTTTTGCTGCCAAAGGTCCAGTAGGTTCCATACAAACAATCTGAAACTTTTTGTAACATTCTCTATCTTCATATGAGAGGAAAAAAGTAACATTTTTGGTATATCTAAAGGTTCCTCATGTTTTAAACCCAGAGTGAAAAGAGTCTCACTGTGCTACTTGATGCATCCCTCTCCCTCAGATGTGGTCACTCACACTGATTAATATTTAAAGATGATTTTAGGATGAATCAAGTTATTTCTTTATTGATATTTGAAGACTAATTTTCTAGTACATAGCAGATAATATCTTTGTTATTTCCATTAGTGTCATTAGGAACCTCTTTCACAAGTAATAATTACAGAACTCATTGCAGGTGCTCAAACTCTTTGTACGTGTTCATACGCACACATTACGTATGGAATACGTATGGAATCCACCCACAAAAACCAGAGGCCCTGCCACACTCCCAAGGAACTCAGCTGATCCCAGAGCAGCAGGATTCAGTCTGACTGAGGTGCCTTCAGAGCAGGTGCTGCACAGACCTGCAGCAACTCCTTTACACAAAGGTGTTAGAATTATATTCACCGCAGTGAAGATCTCTGGGTCTGTTTTCCATAGAGGAGATTAATGAAGAGCATTTCTCAATAAGATAAAAATCATTAGAACGGATTAAATAGTTGTGTTGGCTAGTGGAGTGAGATTCAAAATATTTTGCCTGTATAAGCGTATCTGTTGTTCTTTGGTGGTTTGTGTTTTTCTCAGAGGCTGTGAAACGCAAAGTTAGCAATACAACTAGAGATGGGTGGAAGTGTTGGATAGTACAGATGGCACTATAAGCTTGTAGGCTTTTACTACCCATAATTGCAATGCCCTTGCTTTCAAAGGAGTGCAGGTTGCCCTTGATGTACGAAAACAGCCATATTAATTTCACAACCCAATTGGAATCGCACACACGGATTGAGGTTGTCAATAGGAGCAGTGTGGAAATCACAAGCACAAACAGTGCTCTCAAATAGGCCTTTCTGCTTTAAACATGACTAACTCAAAAGACACAGGGTGTACGTGGTCACTAACACAGCATTTCCATAAGTGAGAGAGTCTGTGAGTAAATTGGAGGGGAGTTTTTCCTTTTTTTTTCTTTTTCTTTTTTTTTTAAATCCAGAATTCAATTAGGCTAGACCTGATACTGCATGAAAATACACTGATATTTGTAAATCATCATCATCTTTACTTTAGTAAAGAAAATGGAAAGTATAGCATGGCTGATTGGTTTATGTCAAGGGAATATAGAGTATTACAAAGTGACCTAAATTAACCTTTTGTGTTCTGTAAGAAAAGAGAAAATCTGCCCCATTTGATCATTCAGTCAACATTTATATTTGCTTTCAGGAACAAATAGAAACAATGTGCATGTGCACTGCTGTTTGCCAGGGCTTTTTTTTACTATAAATTTTCTTTTGTGATGTTATTTGAAAGACTAGATTAAGAGGAACAGGTTAAACATGGGGTGTTTAGGGCAGTGACTGAAAGGTGAATCACCAAGGTTTTACAGCAACACAAACAGAACACGCTTTCAAGGATTAGAAGCAAACACAAGCAAAACTCAGCTTTACTCATGATCTGCTGCTAATGAGGACTTAATTTAGACAAATTAGGACTTGTTGCTTCCTCTCCTTTTACCTTGGTTTCGTAAGGAAATCAGCTGTCTGCCATGTGCAGGAAACTGTAGCACAAAAACATTATTCAACATGCCCAAGGAATTCCCTCCTGTTCAAAAATCAATGTAAAATGCTTAAAGAAAATAGTACCTTTCTTACAAATTATAACTGTCCACCTGGTTTTATATGATGCAAAATGTTCACTATGGAAATATATAGAGTTGTTGAAATTCATTATAATTTCTATGGATGCTCATTCTTTTCATTCTTGATGAAGTTTTCTAAGAGTTTTCCACAGAGAAATGGAGGAAATACCTTCCAGGGAGGAATGTGGGCATGTAGGGAGAGGTCAGAGGACTAAAATAGTGGGAGGACCTTGGTGAAGGCCTGGCTTCTGGCAAGCAATGACCTTTGGTAATTTCTCATACAAGTTTGTGTCAAGAAGTGAAAGTGTAAAGAGTAAAAGGAAAAGGACTGGCCAAAGTGTGGGTGTTCAGCACCAGTGCTGTAAAGGAGACAGGAGAGAGGGCAGGCTGTGACATGAGAATGTTTCCTGGCATTAGGAAGAGCAGTGGCCAAGAGATCACACCTGAGCAGAGGCAGTGAAACGCAGGATAGGGTTTTTTTTCTTCTTCTCCCGATCACTCCTTGGAGTTGTTTCTTTTTCATTACTTAAAATCCCATTCAGAACCATATGGACTTCCAACTACTCTGGTCCTTCAGTAACTGGACCACTGCACAGGCAAATCACTTTGTGGTTTCTGTTCCTCTCTCTGGATGCAGGGGCAGGGCTTGAATTGCAGGGCAGATACTCATTTGCCCAAACACTTCTGCACTGAGGCCACTCCATAGCAGGAAGCCAAAGAGCCACAGGACAACAGGGGTGGCTGAGCAAAGCAAGGCTTTGTGACAGCTCCAGGAGTTGTCCCCCAGGACTGGCAGTGCAACCACTTCTGATTGCATCTGCTCAGTTCCTAAATTTCAGGGAATGTTTTAGGGAACTTTGCAGTAACTCTGTGAACACTGAGAGAAGAAAAACAAGAAAGAAGTGCAAAAGCCAGGATTCAGGAAACCTAATGCTCCATTGATCATGTCCCACACTCCTGCATCCTGGTGTCTCCCACTTCCAGCTTGATAAAGTCTGGGGTTTCACAGCACCTTCACCTTAGGAGCCACATGCCCTTATGGAACCAGCTGTTCCCATCTCTGAACAGTGCAGCCCACCTTTCTGTTTCTTGTCCCAACACACCAGCTTTTAGATCTACTCCTTGATCATGGAACTGATCCTGCATCAAAAACCAGACCTTCGCAACAGCAAAATGCAGAGTCACTGAGGAGGAGCACAAAATTTTAACTAAAAGATGTTTTATCTAGGGGGGGGAAAAAGTGAATGATTGGCTGTCTAAGAACAGACAGATCAATGGGCTGGGAACTTTTATTTTCCCTTGCAACAGGATAAGGGGCTGGAGACAAAGTGAGTGGAAGCTGTACCCTGAAAAGCAGTGTGAGACAGGGCCTTCTGAAATGTAAGAAATAAACAGACTGATAAGGGTGGAATGACAGAGTTGCAGAGTTTTGAGGATGGTGACAATTTCAATGTGAGGCAAACATCTGTTTGTGTGCTCTGGATTGAAATAATCAAACACCTGCACTTCCATGTCTGTGTTCATTCCTGCAGACTCCTTTGTTCCAGCGAGTTCTCTGAGCGTGCACTCCAGGATGGGTGTGCACAAGCCTGGTGTGGAATTGTAATTTGTGTGCTGTAGGTGTTTGTACCTGCAAAATGCAGGTGGCTGCTTAAACGTATGTTCTCATGGGCAGACATGCAATGTGTTTCCCTTCGTTTCTGGAGAGGTGTGCCAGAACTAGCACTTTAATTTCTGTATGTCTCATCCTCTCCATCTTTGGAGGAGAATAATTAAACTCACCTCAGAAATAGCATTGTATGTTAATTACCGAGTTTCCAACATTATGCGGAGATGCTATAATTACAGTTGGGGTGGGGGGGTGTTAACTAAAAGTTTCTTATGAATATAAGGTTGTACAGAATTAGAGAACTAATGACAGGAAAGACTGTGGAGTCTTCCCATCTCCCAGCAGTCTGTTTTTTACTGTTTATTTATTGCTGACTTTTATTTTGCCTTTAAGCCAAACACTATGGGTTACTCATATAGCATATGCTTCTTCACTCTGCACACAAGTAAAAGCAGTGATCTCCAGATCAAGATAATGTTTTAATAAATCTTGACTGAGGATGCCTGAAGTGGTACGAATGCTCACACTGTGTAAGGCACACAGATCTCTGGGCACGCCACTGTTTCATATTAAGTAGGAGTTTGGTAAATTGGGTGGATTACTCGGATTTCATTAAAAATTAAATGTACAATTATTTAGATGAATTTTTCACATATGCTTGTGGGCAAACAATTTTTGATTAGTTGTTGACATATAGTACACACAGTGCGTGTGTGTGTGCGTGTGCACATGTATATTTACATGCACGATATATAAATAAAATACAGACAGTAATGCAGTGTTAGGAAAGTCCAATGGTAGTCATTAATTTGACAAGACTTTCATAGGATGGGAAGAATGATCTTCCTCAGAGTGAAAAATTGTTTTCACTACATCACATTAAGACTTATTTATGCAACAAGCAGCGTAAGAGCTCAAGACCAAGCACAGCTCATCCCAGCTTGTTTTACTTATCTCTTTGAAGAAGTTTCTCCTCCAAATGATGCTGTGGAAGGAAAACCATGCAATGCCTGGTACTCTCCTGGGGTTGCGGGATTTACATCAGTAAAGGAACTTTCTCAGTTTAATTTTAATTAGAAATCAGGTGGTAAAGCTGGGGGAAAGATTTGTAAAGATCTGAAGTGTCTGAAGAGGAGAGGCTTGAATAACACTGTATTAGTCATGAGGCGAGGAAGGAAGAATGTTGTCGTGATTTGAAAGTAACATTGTTCAGTAAACGAAGATGTGTGAAGCACTTGCTAAACTAAATTAGTTCTGAGGCTTGGTGCACGTTTGTGTAATTCTGTTCATTGAAGCTTTGAACAATTGCGAAGGAGAAAACAGAAATACAACTATTAAGAAAAAAAAATACTTGAATTGTCTTCTGGTGGTGTTTATCTGCAGCGATTCAGCTGCGATTTTGCATATTTCAGGCAGAATCATTAACTGGCACAAATAAATAAACACAAATAGTACAGTGTAATTCTACTCTGAATTTTATTTTGTTGTGCTGGTCTGACAAAGACTTTGCTTTCCCTCACACAAATAGAAGTTGGAGAGAAGTTTTAGGAGTCTGTGCCTCCTAATTTTTCTTCAGAGGCTGTTCCTCATCAGATGACCTTTTTCTAATGCATGAATTCAGTACGCGGAAAGGGTAAATCTTGTGGCTTGAGTGTCCCCTGTAGAATATAACTGAAAAATTGTAGCCATATACTTTGTATTGTATTATCTCGTGATTAATTTTGCTAAGATTTGGTGCTCCCAGCTCTCCGTGGGGAGGAGGGGACAGTGTCTGCACTCTCAGGTCATGTTCTCACCTCCTTTTATTGTACCCCTGACACTTACCCGTCTGCCCGGGATCTTTTACCTTCGTGCCATTACACTTGTTGCTGTCTTACTCAGTTAAGAAGTACAAATAGCCCCAGCATTGCCAGCTGCAGTCCCAGGCTGGATCATTACTCCAGATTTGAGGTTAATCAACTGCAAATTCCATTAGCTTCATACAGAGTGAAAATAAAGAACAGACGGTCTCGCCTGTGAGCCAGAAGTCAGGTGCAGCACAATACGGCCAGCCTTCAGGTACAGGGATTTTTTCCCTTCAGCCAACATCTCTGAGACTAGACCAAAGGAGCAGATCAAAAAACGGTTTTCATGAAAGTTTTATAGACTCACATCCATTTTTTTTCCTTTTCCCCCTTCCATTTTCTCTCCATTCCCAATTGCAACTGTTAGTTCTTCACTTGATTCTGGGGGCATTTTTACCCCTTTTTCTTCTGACCACTATGGGAAGTTGTTGTTAAGAGTTGTATTCTCAGGCATCTTACGTTCTTTACCTACTTGTTGATTGTGCAACTTGCATTATTGCTTGAGGGAGTCCTGAGTGAAGTTTGAGGGGGATTTGGGGGCAGTTCACAACCGAAGACACATTTCCTAAGGTCTGAGTGCTGACAGGCACAAGCACCTTGTGAGCTCTGCCAGGGATTTCAATAGGACTCACAATATCAAAGCTGGACACACAGGAGAGCAGAGGCAGGAACCAGGCCTAGACGCTTCCCTGCTGCTTTTATTCTGTGCACTGTCTCCCTCCACATCCCTCAAATTGTGGTTTTGTTTGTAATTGGTGGTTTTCTCATGAGTCCTTTTGAAATGTTTAATGTTCTTCTTTTTGCATGTTCTGCAAGCAGTCAATATCTATAGAAATTACAAACTAATCTGCAGTTGAATGCAAAAATAATGCCTCTGATAATCTCCATTCTCTAAAGTAAAAACTTTCCCATCAAACAGAACTGCAGCAAAGTCAGGCCTGTGGCCAGAAGTTGAGGTGTTGCTGCAGTCAGAATTCTCTGCACTTTCCAGGCTGAATTCTCAAAATGTATGTTAGCATCATGTTTACCAAACAACATGAATTTTTCTGTGCATCTTTCTCTCTTCACTCAGTTTTGTTGGGGAAAGGAGGTGCCTCTGTGTGTGTGTGTGTGTGTGTGTGTGTGTGTGTGTCCCTATATACATATGTTAGATTATCACTGGCATGCCATTACACAGGGTTAGGGAAAATATTGCTGCCAACAGAACTAAAGATTAAATAATCCAATCTCTGGGAACTGTAAACTAACAATCACTATCACAAACGGGCCCTTTCTAATCATAGTTTGTGGTGGAATGAAAGATGCAATTGTCTGGAATTGATGAATATGGGATCCATGCTGGCTTCAGGGTCAAAGGTGACTTCATGCAAAGGTCCCTTTCTCTCTGGCACTGCTGCCTTTGTATAGCATAGCTTGGCAGCTATCTCTTTGCACTTCGGCTACCTGCCAATGCAGCTGGTACTGTGCAACTGTCTGGTACAGACTACAAAGCATCACTCAGCAACCAGCAGCTCCGCATGGGGCCCCTTTTCTAGGATGACAAAGAAAGATGGGCTATACATTCTGCCATCTATGCCCATTAAAAAGACTCTTAAATTGCATTACTACAAGTTATTGTTAATTATGTAGTAGTCACTGGATCTGTATGATCCTTTTAGGGGTTGATAATCTTTACTGTATGCTGGCAGTGTGAGTAATCAAGAGGGGAAAATCAGTATTTTGTTGTGTAAAAAGTAAACTACTTATGTGGTGAGTTGCTCTTGTGTAGCCACATAAATTAAATCTTCACTTGAATTATGTTCACCATGGGTTTGTAGCATGTACAGGAACAAAACTGATTGAACTAGACAAATTAGTTGTGAAGTTGTGTCCTTACAGCTTCAATATTTGTGTTGCAGTTAGACTTGGGAAGTGTTTTTGTTGGTAAGTGTTTATCCTGAAACCTTGTGGGTTGTTAAAATGTACCTTGAGCAGAAACAGAGATGGAAGAAAGCAAAGTTCCTGGGCACATTAAAATAAACAATTTCAGTTTAGAAATCATAAAACTAACCAGTGGTTAAAGGAGGGCCTTCTGATAATGGAAGTGGCATCACTGGCAGACTGACAGGACACTGATTATCCTGAATACTTTTTTCCCCAGTAGTGCATTTTCTTCCTGTGCTTAAGAAATTGTTTGTAGTGTGGCCAACCAAAGGAAAATGTCTGTCCCTCCTAAAGCTGAGGCCCTGGTTGCCTCCTGAGGAATGGACAAGCTACTTCTGTTCTTCAGTCCAGGCGTGATGAATTGCATTGCAACTAAATCTGCAGGCCTGATTCCAGGGGATATTTTCCAACTCCTGTAAGTCCATGAGTGTTACTTTAAAACTGGAATCGCTAATCTGGGCAAGAGAGATTGGATTCACCTTCAGTAAGATGTATTGATGACTTACTCTATAGATCCAAGTTATTTCATCTTAAATATCTTGAGCCAAATGCTTAGCTCCTGTCAGCTGGCACAGCTCCACTGAGGTTAATGGAGATGTACCAGTTTACCTCTCCTGAACTTTCTGGCACTTGTTTTTCCCAAGATTTCAAGGAAAAATCTGTAAAGAAAATGGTGGGACTTTTTTAACTCGTGATTGGGGGTTTTTCCCCTTTTCTTTTTTCCTGCTTTCCCTGCACTATTTATGATCTTGCAGTTGCCTCCTGTAGAGCTGGCAGGTGGCCTAAGATGTACACCAAATTCTGGGAAGGAAGCAACACCATTTCTGTATAGTACCACTGCAAGAGTCAGTCTGTTGGACCACTTTTATTTCCTCTTTTGTTCAAATTACACAAAAATCTGAGAGACGCAAGATACAATAGGAGGAGATGAGAACCTTCAGTCTTCAGCTTCTCTCTTTCCTCCTTCCATCTAATATTCCTTTTCTAGCCTTGTGCTGGTATCGGCTATTTGAAATAGTTATATATAATTTAACATTATACAAAAGTATTGTCATATCAAACATAGTGAAATGGATTCCAAAAACACCATCTGGTATTTGGGAATGCACTGTGAGTTGGGAACGTGAGAAGAGATATTCTTTGCCACTTTGCTTGGGACCCAGCCATTAGCAGTGTAATTGCCAAGAAAAGGTGACAGGCTTCAGGCTTAATGCAAGTGGTTGGGTTTTTTTCCTCTCTCTCTTCCCCAGCCTGTTAACTCTATGAGTCCTAAACTGAATGCAAAAGGCACTGTAAGGACAACGCCATGCAAAAAAAAAATAGGCTCCCTTAAATTTAAAGGCAGGGCAGAAAATGAAAACAGTCACTGAGCTCCTATAAGAAGACTGGAATAAGTGAAAGCAAAATAAGCTTGTTGAGAGGAGGAAAGAAAACAAGCCATGTATGCTTTAAAGCTGCAGGATGCTACACGGAATTGTTCTCTTAAGTAGTGGATTTGTAATGATTAGAGTTTCCCAAGCTTTATCCAAAAGCTCATTTCAAAGCCATCATTAGTTTCCTTTAATCCACCCAAAATTGCAAAATGCATATTGTGAAGGTCATCCGCGACCATTCTAAACCTGCTTTATTTGATGTTATCTCGCCTCTTCCTCTGTGTCTCCATCTATCCCTTTAAGGTGGGGGGGGGAAGAGAGAGAGTGTTTCATAAATTAAAATCTCAGATTGATTTCTGTGGGAATATTATTCTGCTGTGTAAGAATCCAAAGGGCATACACAGTACAGTTAATATAATTTCATGTTGCTACCGTGTATGCTGCCATTGGCAGGTGTAATTCTAACAAGTTCTGCCAATAATTCTCACCTGAGAACCAGATCAAACATGAGGGATGTAAAAAATCTGAGATATTTGAGCAAGGATCAAAGTCTCTGTATTACATGCAGGAACGCAAATAAACTTTGCAGCAGAGGATGAAAATAAGTGAATAACACAGAAAGGTTTCAGTCTTTGTTGATTTCCATCTAACATTTGAAATACAGCCTTGTATTAATTCTCAACTTAAAAAAAAAAGGCCACACTGATTTGTTTCGGTATGTCAGAACTGAGATGCTACAATAGATCTGCTATTAAATTACACAAAATAAAATGATTTCTGGTGGGTGTAGCTAATGCTTGCCAAATTAGATGAAATGAAAGCTAACCCTCTTAGTCTAGCTGTTGTTTTTAAATATTTATGTCTTTAACAGACATTTGTGTGTGCCATGAGGGGGACTAGAAACTCCTTTGCTATCAGTCAGTTGATGTAGACATGCAAAATTCTTACAATCTCAGTACCAGACTCACACAAAACGTTCGTCACCGCAAGTTCTCTCCATCTCTTTGAAACGCTCTCGCCGATTCCCCACACTGCCGCCTTGGCTCCCGTTACTTATTTATTTACTGCGATTGCATTTCTCTGCAAATGAGCTCTGTATGCAAAATTTAGGCTACAAGGTGTAGCGCAGCTTTTCGGAGCTGAACCTTTCGGTGCGGAGAAGGTGGTGGCAGCCCCGCGGCTGCCAGATTGCTGCAGGGACTGAGAGAGAAGCTGCGAGCCCAGAGCTTGCCCTCTCTGCCGGCGACCAGCCGGCGTGAAACTTTGCCCTCAAACAAACACCGTGGAGCCCGGCCTCACCACGCACTCGAGTGGGGCAAGAAGTCAACCCCCACAAAAGGATCTTTCTGTTCTTTCCAGAGCTTTAGGGGGTGCAGTTTTATCCCAGCCGTGCTCAGCCTGACCTTCAGTGCTGTTTGCTTTCTAAAAGGCAGAGATGGTCTCTGATACAGCTCTCATTTAGTACCAGGTTTCTTGCTTTGAAGCATGTTGATCAACTCAATCCCCAACTCACTTAGTGTCCCAAACCCTCCCCAGTAAGAACCCAACCTGGACAGCCCAGAAGAAAGATAAAGTTCAGATTTCTATCTTACAAAAACAAACACTCCTTTCAAGCAGAATCACTCTCCAGCAGAGTGTTATATTCCAAATCTTGTTCAATACCTGTGCTGGCTTTGGAAGTGCAGGTCTGGTTGGGATGGAGTGCTGAGGGACCATCCAGCACATTGGAGCACAGAGGGTTTGTGTGTGCAGGAGTCGGGGCCGTGCCATCAGTTGGGTGACAGAGGGACAGGCCACACCTGGGATTCCTGATTCCCTCTCAGGGAATCCAGAAACGCAACCAAAACTGTTTTGCAACTTAATTTCTGAAGGGTCGTAGTCACTTTGAAAACTTTTACATACAAGAGATAACGCCCTCCAATACAAATGAAGTGTGGTAATAATTTTTGCATTACAGTCTCTCCTGTAACAGAAATTGCAAAAAATTCTCTCCTTTCTGACTGTGTTTTTCTTTGACCTTTGCCTGTTAAATAATCTACTCTTTCTAGAACATGTATTTTATTTGATGGTTTTAATCAACAACTACAGGAACAAAAATCTGCATCTTCATTCACTTAGTTAATATTACAGCAGTGTGTTTTAAGCCTCTGTTGAGCACCTGCAGCTTCTGTGACCCAAAATCTGCTGCTGTGATTAATAGCAGCAATACTTTGATTCAGTGCAATTTATTCCCCATTTGTCCCCACCACACAGCTTGGGGCACCTCAGGGACACCCAGGGGGTGTGCAGGCTGGAGCATCCCATCCCTGGCTCTATCCAGGTCTGGGCACAAGGGTGCTTTCCTGGGTGGGAAACTGCCAACTCCAGCAGCTTATAGCTTTTTATCACCTCAACAGGAACGTGCCACCCACAGCAATGTGGAATTATTGGATCTTTCTCTTCATTTCTTTCCTTTTACATAGAGGGCTTTGCCTATTTTTCCCTCCCCAGCCTATGCCAGGCTGGGGTTTTGTTTTGCTCTCTGGTGACATGATGACAAACTGCAAATGAATGATCAGAAGTACTTAGAATGAAAATGGCAAAAATATTATTAGTTGCTGCCCCCCACCCCTGCTCCCGCACCGCTCTCCCATTTTCCCCTCCCTCCTCTTTTGACGACAGGCAGAAAATGCAGATGCCAAGGCAGCGGAAGATATTTTTAAGCAGGAGCATCTGGCTCCTTGGCAGACTTCACAGGCAGTTGGTTTGGTTGTTTTGGAGTTGCCTCTGGGTCTGTCACATGTTTTGGCATCTGACTGATTGTCTGGGCTGCCTCCTCTTATTGGACATATTTTTTCTTTGACTCACCTTTGATTCTGAATTGTCTCTTTATTTTCATTTGCCAGTGAACAGCAACTTCAGCTGATCCTGAGTTTGTTTATATAGAAATAGTCCCTGTTGTTCCCTGCCTGTGGCTCACGGGAGCCTCCTGCCTGCCCAGTCTGTGCTTCCAAAGGTGCTTCCTGCAAATGCTCCTTCCTCAGGATTCGGGTCAGGCTCTGAGCACTCCCAGGGAGGGAAACTGTTCCAAGGAGAAGACTTTTCCCTCATCCAAACATGCAGCCCAACAGCACAGAGACACTGTTTCCGATATATGGTGTATCTCTGTGTATGTTTGGTTGGGTTTTTTTAAATGTATGTGTAAGATTATTATTTAGGGGATAAGGTTTGTCTTAAAACAGTGTAGTTTCTTCAATAGATTTTGTGCAAAGTTTTAGAAAACTTCTTAAAATTCAGTCTGTTCACTGCCTGGAAAAGTTATATGCTTAGCAGCATTTGTTTCTCTGTTTTCTCTGCATCATAAATCATGGGCAAAGCTACTTTTTCACTCAAAAGTTCTTTTTCCTCCACAAACATCGTGGTGAGGCAGTTTGGGAGCCTGTCCCCATGACCTGCCCTGGCCCACAGAGCCAGTCCCGGGATTTTCCGAGTGCCAGGGCAGCGAGGTGGCAGAAACAGGTGGGCTCACAGCAGGGAGCAGCAGCAAAAGCCTCACCACAAGTTCTGCTGGGATTTTTTTAGGTGGCTAAACTAGATCTAATTAAACCAGAGCGTGTTTAAATGAGCTTCATTTAATGTGCGCGTTGTGCCACTCCTTTATTAATAACAGCAGCTCTTGTTTTTATTATTAGTGCTATCAGTATTCTGTCTTTCCTGATATTCCCAGGGATTGAATGGATTATTTCTCAGAAGGGTTGGGGTTGGGTTTGTATTTCTAAAATGCTGGTTTGGATCTGTCCTGTGAACTAGTCCTTGCTGTGCTCAGGAGGCATCGCAGAGGCTCAGAGATGAGATATAAATCTGTTTTCAAGCTAAAACAAAACCATATTCCATAGAGAAAGTGTTTTTCTTTTAGGGTAACTACAAATAAAAGGATGAAAAGAATGCTGCTTTCTATATAAATTTGTAGTGTTTGAAGGCAACATTGTCAAAAATCGTTTTCACTGATCTGATGTAAAGAAGGCATCATGTAACTTATATGCTGCTTGGGATTTTTTCCTTAATTACACCAAATCAAATTAAACTTCCCCAGGGAAAAACATAACATGACATTTTAAAACAAAAGCTGCCCGTGTGTGATTTTCATTGGAGTTAAAGTATTGACTTTTCTCCTACTGGCCTGTCATTATTGCCTCAGTCAGGTACATGTTTGGAAGACCTGTATGTTATTGCTGTAAATAGTAAGGAAACTAGAAGACAGGGAACTGGAATATGTGGAATAAAGCTATTTATTCCCAGACAGGACTTTTGGGGCAGCTGAGCCCCATCCTTATCTCTTCTCCTACCTGTACACAGCCGGGAACTGCAGAGTAGCTCCAGAGTTAGTCTCCAGGTACTTGGAGTTGAAAACACAGAGAAAGTTGACTAGAAGAATTTTAAAACATGAGAGAAACTGTATTTGCAGTTAATTTTTTGTGTGTGTGGAAAGGCAAAAATTATTTTCAAAGAAATTTTAATTCCTAAGCTCCTCTCCTCCAACACTAAACCAGTGAAGAAGCATTCAGAAGCAAACCCCACAGGTGTGAATGCAGACACGCTCACAGGCACTGTACACAAAATTACTTTTACCATCCCATCCTGAGACTTGGCTTTACTGATTCCAGGAAAAAAAAAAACCCAGACCCCAGATCCATACAGGAATATTAGTAAACATTTGCATTGAACACAATATCAGAGCTCTGGTGTTCACAGAAGGAATCCTGTGAGTGCAGCGAGTGCCTGCGTTCTGAAATCCGAAAATTACTATAAAACCAGCAAAGCCCCCTGTCTACTCTGTGGTTTTAAAGTCATCTTGATATTGTAGGGAATGTGCATCATAAATTTTGAATAGATGGGATTAGCAATATCATCAAGGGGAATCCCAAAGGACCTATCTCCAACAAGGAAGGAATCTTGTAAAAGACATTGACAATAAATCCTTTCATAGGCCTTGGCACTTGGTTGTAACTCTGTAGATTCCCTGTCGGGTTTTCCTACGAGGGGAAAAAGAAGCAGGTCCTTTTGGGCTTTTGATTCTGTGAGTCAGTTTTGTGATCCGAAAGCACCATATGGGTGCTTTCACCTTTGTTTTTCGGCACCTGCAGCACTTGGCAGATCCACAGCAAAGCTGAAGCAGCAGCACAAAACAGGATATTACTGGGAGAGGGAGATGTGATTCCAAACTCTCTGTCCTCTTGGGGCAAGCAAATAGCAGAAAGCAGCTACGGGGCCGTGCCAAACCAGTCCTGGGGGACGATGTGGTTACAATAACTAATTTTGAGAATAGCCTTGTTCGTGCTGCTCCAAGTCTGTGCAGCCTCCTCCAACAGGAGACTCGATTTTCAAGGGCACAGCTCTAAGAGTACAAGATTGTAATCTCTGAACAAGAGTTACAGGCTTTGGGCATTAAAGAGCGAGGGGCCTTTTCTATCTTGCCCATGAACAGTTCACAGAATAATAAGCAAGTCTTTAGGAGCACAGTGATACTCCTTAAAATCCCTTGGATCTGATAATACTGTGGACAGCACTGCAGCTGGACAGACACACTTCTCAGGGGAACAGACACACCTTTAGCACTTCTGGCTTCGTCTCTTGGCTTCTCCTAAGTCAAGCCAACCAAGGTAACTGGCTGTATTTCTCTTCTAATTGTTAAAAAATAATTCTCCGTCAAAACCAAGCTGTTCCAATAAATCCTTACCTATGTAGTTGATTTTTAAGCTTTCAGGAAGTCTACAAACAAGTCCATCTGTCTTGCAGTGTCCTTTTCTGTGGTCTGTTTTATGGCCACAGTGGGCTTTGGGTTTCTACAAGACTGACTGAAGGAAAACTTAAAAAATATTGAGGAAAATAACGAAGTGAGACCATTTTGCTTGACAGGGATCAGCAGTCTTCAGTTTACCAATAGAGAGAAAGGGGTTAATTGATTCTATGAATATTGAACACTGTCCCGTACAAGGCCAAGACTCACTCCATCATCACATCAGCCCTTTTGTAGACTCTGCAAACATGTTGTAAAAGATGAATGATGAGCTTGACTTCCCTGCATTCCCTCAGTGTCATGAATTTCAGTGATTTGAGGAAGGTGGTTCTGTTGTCTTTGTAGCTGAACTAGGAAACAGATTCATCTGGTTTCTCTCAACTACAATGAGTTGCAAGGGAAAATATAAAACTGTTCAGAAATCATTTGTCATCAAGACACAGAGCTAGCTGAGGTCACAGCTAGGACTGAATATTATCCCATAAATCCCCTATAAGCTGTGACCGGTTACATTGGTGTCACCAAGAGGCTCAGAGCATCTCGCTACCACAAGCTTTGTAAACCTTTATTCCACTTCAAATCGAAAGGTGCTGCTGCTCCTAATCAGACTTTCCAAAACAAGGACATGGCTTGGCCACTGCTGAGATGGATTTAGTCTCCCAGAAAAGTTGTTTTCTCTGCCACCATCTGACACAGGTGGAGCTTGTGCCAATGTAGTGAGTGCAAATTACAGCCAACGTGATGCAGAGTATCTTGTGCACGGACCTGTGTAGCTGTGTAATTGCTTGGCATGTCTTTGGCCCTTCACTTGTCCCCAGTGATAGGTGTGTGAATGGGTTTATAAGAATAATAATTCCCAAACTTAGAGCCAACTCTTTTCCTCTCTCCATTACCCTCCTGGAAAAGATTTCACAGTTGTTTGTGTTGTTTGCAGAAACCCATGGAAGAGGTGAATTTAATCAGAACTTTGGCTGTCACTCCCCTCCTAGAAGAGGTTTTTTGGAGCTGTGTTTCCATATTCAGAGCAATATAGCTTTCCTCGTATTTAAAATGATCCAAGAGTTGATCCATGATGAAGATAAAATAATGGCTTAAGATCTAGATCACCTGAACTTAAACTGATCCATGGAAACAAATCCATGGACAAAAAAAAAAAAAANAGAAAATCAAACCCACATCTGAACTAGGAAATACGAAAAATTCTCCTTCACCTCTCCAGGTTAACACAGAAACGTGTGATACTGAAAGGGCAAACCATGGTATGAATTTCGCTCCCCTGTTGTGGTGCTGAGATCAGTGATAGCTGAGGTTTTGGGAGTGAATCCTGGGATTCATTGCAGAGGGTAGCAAGGAATATCAGGTGCTTTGTGCCTGAAGTTTAAATGAACATTTAAACATAACTCAGGAACACAAAAGGAAGTTTCACTGTAAAATTTGAGAATTGCATTGCATGCTTGTTACCAGGGCATCAATCACTCTTCCTCTGCCTTGTTCATGAAATAGATCCTATTTTCCTTCCCCCCTCAGTGTTTTGCTTGGGGATTTGTGCTCAGCACCCTCCCCAAATACCAGGAGCCCCTCATAGCAAGAGCAGAGCACTGTGCTCCCTTTGTGCTTTCCCTGGGACAAGGCTCTCTCCTTCCATAACGACTCAAGCGAGATGGAGTCAGAGGGTCAGTGAGCTCTGCAAGCCTAAACGCTGCTCTGTGGGTTTGGCTTTGTTGGTTTGTGTCTAATCTATGAACTTTACATCACTTAAGTGTAGATTCTCCCTGTGGTTTAGTACAAGCAGCCAAAGGTTGAATTCATACTGTGTTCTCACAGGTGAAACTTCACTGACTCGTGCCAAGCAATATATTCTGCACGTTCCCAGTTTACACATTAAATCTATGGGGTAGAAGTGGGCAACAAGGAGGAAATCTCTTATTACCTATGTACGGTGAGAAATAACATTCAGTGGGTGGATACAGTTTCTCAAGGAAATGAGCTGTCTCTGCTTTAAAGGAACATTTCAATAGGAGGGAATAATTTGAAGCATAAACTGAAATAGAAAAATTTGCTTCCCACTTTATTCCAGAAAATAACAGTGATATTCCTCAGGCAGGACATGTATATGTTATCATTAAGATCATTTGCAAACCTAGATTTTGACCTTGCTGGAGTGCAGAATTTACAGTGACTCCTTTGTTCACAGAGGTGGAAGAAAATAATTAAGGATTTTTCCTGGGTAGGGAAAGTTTTCTGTAAGCAACCAAGACGAGTGTTTTGAAAGACAGTGAGAATGAGCAGGGAGTTGTCACTATTGAGACTCCATAATGTAATTTCAAAACTTTTTTTTTTTAAATTACAGCTCATTATGGTTAAATATGTGAAAATATACTCTTCTTGAATTGTCTGGTATTTCAGTGCACATAGCCCCTTTTTTCCCTACCCAGCATCCGAAAATTCAGGGATTATTCTGTATCCTGTATTTGTACAGCACAGACCCCAGGAGGCTTCTCATCCATTCCTCAGGCTCCTAAATGCTGTTGCAGTAAATATAAATAATAACCCTGAATTTCAGCATCATCTGTAGAAGTGTTTCCTCTTCCTGAGGAAAGAATTGGACTTGTCTGAATTTAAAGATCCAAGTTTTTATTTCCAGAAAACAGACCAACTGGAAATGACAGTCTGCTTGTGGAGAACCTCATTGACGTGTAGGACTATAGGTAGTTAATTTTTAGTATAAAATAAAATACTTTTCATTGTTGTTATGCTGATGTTCCATACAGAAAACCAACGTGAAGGCATGGGGACTAGCTGGGAAGTTAGAAGTGTAAAACCTTCTCTTCAGTAAACACTTTCCCTGGGAATTTTTAGTGAAAATTACAGGAAGGCAAACTGGGGAGACGAACTGCTCTGGTTCATGTGAGTTCAGTTCCTGCCTTTCTCAGTGACTCTGGGGAACTCTGTTTGTTTGTTCCTGAATTTCCCCACATTTAAAGCATCAGAGGTAACACACCATTGCTCTCTAATCACACTGGGAAGGTAAAACCAGCAGGAAGAGCAGCAGATAAATACAGTGGTGGGGCAGGTCCACCTCTGGCAGGTGTGCACTGATGTGTGTTACAACAGGGTGTGAGCTGCAGATTTGCATAACTGAGTTGGACTGAGACTGTCAATAAATTATACAGATGCTGTGCAATGTATTGGTGACATCAGCTGAAATGCAGCTCAACAGTTGGAACAGAAAGTTGACTTTTCCTGTTTTCTTTGCATGAAAGCAGCTATGAAGGACTTGACTTCAGTCCAACAAGACTGAAAAGATTGTCCTTTGTAATGGACTGTCCTAAAATCATGTTATCCCATAACAGGATTATCCATGGGAAGATACAGAATTGATACCTTCATCCTATAAAATGAGAGCCTTAAAATAATCTCCTTGTTAACCTGCTAGTCAGCTTTAGGGCAAAGAAGTGACAAGTCAGCTACTTCGCAGATTTCTGCAGTTTTTTAGGAGGAAGCACAGACAAGACCTGGTGTGATGAGTCATAACACACTTTTGCCATACTACAGCATTTCCAAGCTCCCTCTGTAAAAAATCGTTTTCCTTTAAAAACATGAGAGCCCAGGCAGCCCAGCAGCCCCAGCACTATGGAAGTGACTGTGTCACTCCAGCTATGCCGTGCCTGCAGTCTGTGCTCCGGTGATTGATGGATCCTCCAGATCCATCGTGACCTTGCTATTCGTATCAATGGGCATCCTGTCGGAAGCTCCAGGGCTTCTGTCACACTGACACCCTCACAAGCCCATCACAAGTTTCATGTTGCAAGTACTTTCCTTTGAAGCTGCAACTCCTTTATTTAGCCTGCCCCGAGTACAGTTGTTTTGTCCACCTCCAGTGTTTCATCAGCAAATGCATCTCTCTGTGCTCTCTGTTGTTGCCACACCGTGAGGCAGTGGAACAACAGCACTTTGCCAATTAGCAGCTGTATTTCTCATCTCTCTTAGCTGTTGTTTTATTTCTGACCTTGGGTATTACAAATTTATCTTCAATATACTACCATCCTCTCTGCAGCATCATGGTTTAGGGAAGCAGGAGATTCACTCAGTGTTTTTCTTCTGAACTCTGGACATAGGACAGCATGTCTTGATGCAGAAAGTATGGAGTCCTTCACTTAACAGAGAGTTCAGGACAGAGCAGAACAAATGGGAGCTGGTGTCCAAAGCACAGGCTGAGAATTAGGGCTTTAAAGTAGATTATGCCACCAAAAACCATGAAAAGAAAGCAAAACTCAGGTGGAAGAAGTAGTGTCACAGAAACATAAACTATTTCTGCTTGGGGCTCCTGATCTCCAACACACACCCACCTTGCCAGTGACTCCAGAGCGTTTCCTTTGCATTCTCCAGTCCCTGTCCCAGCCTTGTTCGTTTCCTCCCTTTGTGGCAATCCAGGTGGAATTGTCCACTCTTCCCTCTCACCACTGATAAATGCAGAGAAGTATTTTATTTCATTTTTGAATGGTTTCAGCACAAGGAACAGTATCAATAAAACAATAAAGCTTCTACCAAACATGACAAAATGATTCTTGGAGGTCAAATCCTCCCTTCGTGGATAGCAGAGCCATCCTGGGGCTGTCAGCCCATTAGTCTGATAGGATTGTCATGATAACCAGAAAAATACAGTCTGTCTGAACTTAGAGAAAAATTCTTTCCTCTTGCAAAAGCGAAGCTTTCGATCTCTATGTGCCCTGAGATGCAAGAGGAGGTGACTGAAGCCAGTGAGGTTCCTACAAATAGAAATCTTTATCATTGTAAATCAACTCAGTGAGTAGCAATCGACTTCTTTGTCTCTAGAGACATTTAATAAAGTACCTTGCAACCTCTTTGTCATCCATTAGTCACCAGATATTGGACATTCCATTTTAAAAGCACCATTTCTTCTTTTAAATATATGGCCTATGAAAGATCTATATTTTACCTTTTTGGGGATGGACACGTTAAAAGGATATTCTTACTTTCCACTCTGGATTGAAAGTGCTAAGAAAATGCTGTTGCACATGAAGAAAGTGTAAACACATATTTAGCAGGGATTTTGCTTTCCTGTTTTTATTGTTAATAAGGTGTACACAGTTCCAGACGGGTTTGGCTGTTCCCCTAGAATAGTTGCTGAAATTCAGCCTGGCCAAGGATTTAGGGAAAACAGCTTTATGGAAAATAGGGAGAACTGCTGTTACCTTTCATGTAATATTTAACAAAATCTATAAGCCAAAAAGTAGATCAAATTTATCAAATTTATCAGCTGCTGAAGTTCATTAGTCTGCATCTGCTGAGGAGTAAGGACATTCTCTTCACAGAATCACAGAACGTTTTGTGTTGGAATGAACCTCAAAGCTCAACTTGTTCTACCCCCTGCCACGGACAGGGACAGGTTCCACTAGACCAGATTACTCCAAGCCCCTTCAAACTTGAACAGTTCCAGGGATGGGTCACACACAGTTTCCCTGGGCAACCTGTGCCAGGGCCTCACAACCTTCACAGGGGAGAATTTCTTCTTATTTTTCCTATATTTCTTCCTCTTGCTTTTAGCTGATTTGCCACCAACATCTGGTTCTGCCCATGCTGCAAGTCCTCATGGTAACAGACTTCAGTCCTCAAAGGCAAGAACTGCGGGAGGCTGAATGTGCCACTAATCCGAGCTTTGGCACAAAATAAAATACACTCTGGGTCTTCATGGAGACAGAGCAAAGCTTGACAATGCAAAACCTAGAAAGTCCAAAACTGTCATTTAACAAATATGAAGGGCATATATTTAGTTTCTTCTGTTTGGTCTCCTGGTTCTCTAGTCAATGTCATTTTTGTGAGATCTGACGCGTGATTTTGACATCGACAAACACTGTTCTCACCACAGGGTGCTGTTGGAATGGGCACTGTATTGTAGGACATCTTGTACCACCGTGTAACTGGACCCCAGCTCCCTGGGAAATTTTCCATTTTTAGCTGTTCTCTCTGTAGGCTGATGACACCAGCATTTTCCATCTGGATCAACGTCTTTCCGACTCCTTACGCTGCATCCCAGAGTAAGAGTTACCAAGCTGTGCTTCCACAGCGGGGCAGGCGCAGACCTTGCTGACACTTTGCAGTCATTGGAACGGGGGTTTCACTGCAGTTCCTAATTCTGTAAAACAGTGACCGTGCACAGGACTCGGGTGAATGTCTGAGCAGTGAGGAATGCTGCAGTTGATATTTGCACTTTTCAGTAAATAGCCTGATATTCACCGTGACAGAGTTACATTTTTCTGGAGTGCTTTATTACATGTCTTTTATTGGCTTTTTGAGTTCAGATTCTGTGACTGGTGTATTAATTTTATTTTTTTATTATATTTCCTCCTTTTATGTTCTGCAATTACATTAACTCAGCCCTTCCCAATCAATAATTGCTGCAAACAATTTGCCTTTCACTGCACATACAAAATCTCTAATAATGGTTTTCAAGTCTTTATAGTTTCTTTAGTGGTGTTAAATTTATTGTACCTTATTAGCTAGAAAAAAGGATCAGTAAATGACTTGCTGCAGTGGCAGGTGAGTAGCAGATTTCTTGCTAAAAAGTACTCTAGAATGGAAAAAAAAACCAAACCCAACATTTTTTCCACATAAATTTGTATCAGGGCTGTAATCACTGGCATAAATTCTCTCTGGTAGCATTTAAAATCTGTGCAAGTTCTGTTTAACTTCTTGAGCATATTATTGGTTCCTCAGCCCCTTTCAGTGGTGGATGTGGTCAAACAGGATTAACAAAATGATCTTTTCTGGCCCTAAAAATCAAAGTGAACACTGGAAGGGTGTGACTAGAACATGCAGAGAAAGGTGAGTGTGTTAAACCTCCGTCGTGCTGCCCCTTCCCCTCTGCTCCATGGGCCTCTTCACTGAATCCTGAGCAGGAACAAGCAGAGGATCCCAGTGCTGCTTCCCTCCTCCAGCAAAGCAACTGGGAAGGGGCAGAGCCCTGGGCACAGGTGGCTGGGAAGGGCCACACATCCCTGTAAGCCCCTGTGTGATGCCAGGGAACCAGGAGCCACACGGCGAGCCAGGATGGAGGCACCCAGGGCAGTGGGCACAGTGGATCCTGCCCCACAGACTGTGCAGGGACAGGTCAAGCCAAGGAATGCTTGGCTTCTCCCCCTTGAGGGAAGTAAGATTGTTCATATTATTTTCTGTAGACTTCAGGCAAAATCTTACTCATTTTATTTACAGAAACTGCTTCAAGCCATTGACTTGAGCAACACTACTCATACGGGTAAAGGAAACAAGAATTTGGCCTTGTGACAACTTTAAAGTCCTAAGATTTATGTTCCTTGCATCCCTCAGATATGTTTGTAAATGTTGACGCATACTCCTAGATTTTCACTCATAAAAATGCTGCTTGTGTTTTGGAGTTTCTTAGAAAAATATTTTTAAATCACTTTCCACCCTTAAGGGCCTTTTGAAATTCACACTCCCAAGGCAGTAAAACAACACTCCAGGTTTGGTTTTAACAGGGAAAAGGCAGGAAGCTGGGGTTTAGTACACTGCTCTCAGAACAGTAGGTGATTCTGAAGACAGCCTTGGTGTCAGCTCTGAATATCCCATCTTGTACAGGTTCAAGCAAGACCAGCGTATTCTATTTTTTCACTTTGGCATTCCAACATTTAATTTTATTAGCTGGGAGAAAAAAAAAATAGTGGACATAAACTTCTAATGGAAATGTATGAGAACTGACACATCAGGAGCAATTACAAATACAAGCTGTGTAACATAAATCTGCAGGCACTCCTTATAGACCTGAGGCTTTGGCTCCATGCAGTTTAATGGCCTCAAACATTCTTGTCTGTCAGTAAAAAACCAAACATTTTGTCTTCAGTGTGATTGATGTATACCTAGAAAGTTGGCATATTTTTTAGCATGACTGTCTTTGAATAAACGATTGAACTCAGCACCTCCCTCCCTGAAAGCATTGACTGACCTTCAGATTAACCTTTGTAGCTACTGCCTTGTCCTGCACTCCAGGGTGCAGGATTCCAGCAGGAGCAGAGCCCTGCAGCTCCAGTGTGGGTCACTCTAGGAAGGAGGAGACCAGTCCATAAAATCAAAGAATCATAGAATGGTTTGGGTTGGCAGAGACCTTAAACCCCATCTTGTTTCATGCCCTGCCATGGGCAGGGACACCTTCCACTAGCCCAGGTTGCTCCAAGCCCTGTCCAACCTGGCCTTGGACACTTCCAGGGATGGGCCAGCCACAGCAACCTGTGCCAGGGCCTCAGTCCCCTCACAGTAAAGAATTTCCTCCTAATATCTAATCTAAAACTACTCTGGCAATTAGAAGCCATTCCCTCTTGTCCTGTCACCCCAGGCCCTTTTAAATAGTCTCTCTCCAGCTCTCTTGGCTCCCTTTAGATACTGGAAGGCCACAATTAGGTCACTTCAAAGTCTCCTCTTCTCCAGGCTTGTCAATATGAAGCCTGCTGACCTCCTGCAAGCAGAGTGCACATTTGTGAGTGAAGGGTTGAGCTGGAGTGTATAGTGAGGCAACGCTGCTTTGGGGCCAGAGTCCAAAAGTCCCCCATCCTTTCCAAGGGGCACACTAATACCCAGATGGATTTGGTTCTGTCCGCTTACTTTTCTTGGTGCTTACCCTGACTTCTGTTGTTGTAAGTAGTGCTAAGATCACTGTGATTGCAATGAAACCTGATTCTGCGTGCGTGCAATGCCGAATGTTCCCAGGGGATTAGGTGCGGGTGCTCCCACAGCTCCTGGGACTGCAGCGCCGCATCCCGCTCTCTGCGCTGGGATCTCAGCACTCTGTGCCTCTCCCTCCTCATACCAGGAATGGGGTACCCTCATGGCTTTGTCACAACAGCACAAGGGAACTGGATAAGCTGGATCTGGGGTCACGCTTCTCTTTCTCTTGTAAAAACTGGGGGTATTGCAAGGAAGTGCTAAAGAGATGCTGTGAATTTGAGCCAGAGCAGGTGTGTTGGTCCTAGACCTCCTGGTATGAGGTGAGGGAAGGGCTTGGGCTGGGCTGGATGGAGTAGGAAGGAGAGGAGTGTCCCATTGCCTTGACCACCAGCCTACACTGCATCTTTCAGCATGGGGTGAAGACTTGTTTTCCCAGTGCAAGGAGGATAGCTGGGAAATAAGGAATTCATGAACCTCTGCTCCACACACTGCCATATCCCACAGCTCCCTCTACCCCCTTTGGAACCTCTGTGGTGCAGTGACACTTTCAGAGAGTAGGTATCACAAAGGACTTAACTGATTGTTCCTGGCACCTGTTATAACACACAGTGTTGCCATTTTTCAAGGTGAAGCTTGTCTGCCACTTTGCATAGACCTCCCAAGTGGTAATCCCAGTGTTTCCAGCCAAGGAGAGTCTCTCCATTAATTGTACTCTGTCCTGTAAAACTGCTATTAAGCAAGACAAAATGGTGAATGTCATATTGTGCAGATTCTGTTTTAGCCACAGCTGACAACAGGACTGGGAGAAGGGAATTGGATCCTGATTTCCTATAGGACAGAGCAGCATTGCTGTAGCCCTTCTGAGCTCAGGGATGTAATTACAAAATGGGTCTATAAACAAAAATTCACCATTATGGAGCAAATAAAACCAAAGGGTAGTTAATCCAGGGATATATCACACATCAAATTAAATCTCACTTTGCCTGCAGTAATAACAGAAATAATTCATTAAGATAAACCTCTAGATTATGCACAGCATCTGGAGATAGAATTAAGACCTTAGCTGTGAGTGCCTGTGCACGCACACTCGCTTCCTCCCCCCTCCAAAAAGTGATGCCAGCATAAAAGGCAGTTTAGAGTTCACTGTTGAGCTTTTCCCATCCATTTCTTTCCAGCACTTACAGAGAAAACAAATGTGATTTCAAAGGAGAGCTGTCTCTGGAAGGGTAAAAAATTCCCACATCCTTTATTCTGCAAAGGAATGTAACATGATGTAGGGGCCCCTGTGCAGAGTCAGGAGTGCTCAGAAAAATGTTGACGTGCAGCCTTGGAACTTGATCTAACTTTTTATGAAGGCAGGGTGAGTTTCTCCATGTATTTCACCAGAAGTTAAAAAAGGCCCTTCCTTCTGCTCTGTTTCACCTGTTCGGTGGAAATAATGCTGCTGGCGAAGCAACTCATGGGCTGTTTGTAAGGTTTGTTATCTTAGTGCTGACCATGGGATGACAAGTTTCATCTAAAGAACTTGGTTGTGCTAATAGAGGTAGAACTGAATCTGCATTTACATTCACTCTGAAGGTATCCCAGAATTTTACCAAACTGGCATTCCTGATCCCATCACAGACCAAGGAAGAGCAGTGCATTGCTTTGCAGGCCCCATTTACCACTCTTCAGTAAAATATGCCATTGTAAAACATTTCCTTCCTATAATCCTGAATAATATTAAAGATGGACAAACTGATTTGAAGTAAATAAAATCAGACCACAAAGCCTTAAAAAAACCCCAAGCTGAAATGGATGCAAAATTCCTTTTATCATTTTTGTTATGGGACAGAAATTCTCTCTTCCACACCTGTTTTCCTAACTCTGGTGCAAGCCCACTCTTCCTGCCCTGCACTAGCTCTTACAGCTACAAGGAATATGCCCCTGGAAGCTGTCAAACACTTTGACTCGCTGTTGGATGTCATTGCTGCTCCTGTTCTTGTTCCAGACCTTGCAGGAAAACCCCTCCTTAGGACATGCCCAGGCCGCTGTAACAGAGCATGCTAAAGGATATGGTAGACAAACCTCTGCCAGGAACAAGCCAGCTTTTGGACAGAGGCTCTCACAGGGGATTTCTCCAGGTCCACACCAGCCCTGTTTTCATGAACCCATCAGCAAACCGTATGTTAAGAATTCTTACTGGCAGGAATTATAATGGTGTAATTGGTAGAGCGGAGATAAATCAGCCCTCCCCCATTCCTGAAGGCACTCTATTACATTCAGACAGTTCATTTCTTCTGGACCTTTCTAGAAATGCCCTGGCACCTTGTTTCCCATCCGTGCCCTGCAACAGCTGTTACAGCAAATGGATTTTTCTATGGCTCGTACTGAGTAATGTGGGGCTATAAATTAGTGCATGCTTGGGAGCTCCCAAGGAATAGCAGCCATCATCTAATTACATTTCTAATTACGGTTACAGGAAGACTAAGACCAGTAAAGAATAAATGTGTGGACTTGCAGCAAAATATGTATTTGGAGAATACCATCAGGGCAGCCCAAAATGTGGCAGAGAGCATGAGACAAATTGAGGCACTCTGAGGGCCTCCGTGAAATATGACTGTACACAAAGGAACTGACAGTAAACCCATGGGAAAGGACAGTGATGAGTTGGAGATGCAGGCAGGAATCCAAAACAGAGAAAAGGCCTGGCAATGGGTGCCTGAAGGAGCAGATCAAGAAGACAGGATCAGAGGGAGTGGGAAAGCCACACCAAAAGCCAGGGCTGGGAACTGCCAGGTCATAGTATCTGCTGCAGGAGGGTTTTAAAATCTGCTGGGAGTGGGAACAGGGACTAGCTCCTCACTCATGTGCAAGACACCATGGAATAGGCTTAAATCAAGATTTTTTCCCCTCCAGAAGAGACCCCTGAAAGAGTCCTCTGCTCAATGTGATGGCAAATGTCACAGAATTCTAGCTTCAGGGGAAAAGAATTCCTCTGGATTCACCACTAATTTTGCTGGGAAAATTCCTGAGAGTACATTCAGCTGTCCAAAAGCATGGTCAGCTTTCTGATGTTGGTGAGACCTCCAGTGATGAACAGTCTGTGACCTCTCCACACAACCTATTTCAGTGCTTCATAGAGGATGCTCAAGCCCCAAGGTCTCCCCTTGCAGTTCCCATTGCTTCTCATCCACATTGGACACTGGGATCTTGAAAGAGGTGTTCCACAGGAAGCAGGGGAAAGGCCTGCAAACATGAAAAAGCAAACTACAGAGAGAAAAAAATAATTCTTTCTCCTGTCCTTAACCAGGTCATGTTGTCCACCACTCCCATTGTTCTTCTTGTTGTCTCCTGACATATCTCAAATTAATCTGTATAGTCTCTTGAATTATGATGCCCAAAACTCATTCCTCAGAAGGCAACGTTGCAAAATTAGAATTTCACCACGTTGGCTGTCTTGGAAAAGGAAGCTAAAAGAGATGCTTGAATGTAAGAAATTTAGGTGCAACTTGTTTGCATAAAACAGAATTAAAAGGAGGTGAAAGAATGGTGTATGGGTGATGTGGACAGAGATTCCCACCAGCCTAAACCACTGCCAGGCTGGATTCTAACAAAAGTCTCCCGGTTAACACAGAAGTAAAATCAAATCTTTACAAATAAGGCTGAATCTTTCAGTTTAAACAGATAAACTCTTAAAGAACGAGAGTTCAGGCTTTGGTTCTGATATATCCCTGCTGACTTCCAGGTGTGGAATATGAACCAAGCTGCCAGCCAGAACTTGATGTGCAGAGCTGTAGAGTGGATACACACCGAGTCTCTTCATCCTGGAAATCAAATAAGAAACTGCTCAACTGGCTTCTCACTCAAACCCCTGTTAGGTTTCTACTCCATCTAGGGCAGAAGAAGATTATATAACCAGCTTTTTCTAGTGTTGTTTCTTGTTTCCACTTCAGTTTGTGGGTAAAATCATCAAGTGGGGAAATCAATTTAAAAAGTAAAGAGAAGTGGATTGGGTCTTGCTTGACACATGGCCTTGACTCATTCTGAGAGTCAGAATTGTCAGGAGATACAGGGAAACAGGGACAGAGGAAATGTCCACATCTTTGGAAAAGGAGGGAGGTGTGTTAGTGGTGTCACTTGGAAGGTAAAATGGGGAAAGATCATGTGGGCTCTTTTTGCTTTTCTGTTTCCCACTCAGAGAAGTCCAGGCTTTGAGTTAATGCTTTGCCTTCTGTGTTCTCCAGCAGGTTCATTTAGCCTGTTGTACCCTGCCCATGAAGCACATCCCATGGACTTCTAGTGGTGTCTCTTCCAACCCAAACCAGTGGGTGACTCTATGACCATGCCTGCTCTACAGGCCCACAGGAATGAAGAGTGATCTGTACATGCAGGTTTCTCTCACAAGCCCATAATCAAAAATATTAGTGATTTGCCTCTTCCCTCACAGAGATCTTACAGTATTTAAGATATCCTTTCATCCCAGCCCTGGACTGAATTTAAGAAAAGGTACTTGTTCACTGCAGATTAATACTCCTTCCTCTCTCTTTTCCCTCCCCCCCCTCCCCGGTTTCCAGTGTGTGCTGAAGCATTCAGATGCCAGATTATTCCTCAAAAATCCCTCATTTGTTTATTTGTCCACTCCTGTGTCTGACTTGCGTCTCTCAGGCTGTTCTGACAGTACCTTTCCGTGTGATCATTCCCTCTGTGATGATGCCAGCTCCAGGGTATGGGTACTTAAACCTCTTGCCCTCTGCAAGGTAACTGAGCTCCCACATTGAGCACTGACACTTGGAGTTTTGAAACTATCACTTGCTTAATAACTCTACATCCGTCATTCTTGGATGAAATCCATGGCAAACAGAATGTGAGAAAGTGAAAACTAATGAGCGTCTTCAAGAAAGGATAGGGAGCTTCTGTTATTTCATTTAGTCCTAAGAGTTTAACTTCTGCCACCTCCATCACATTTCCAAATGGTAACTAAAGGTTGTTACTTTTTCAAGTTGTGCTGTGTAGCACATTTCATCAATTAAAATGCACCCTCAATGTAAAATCACAACAGGGCCAGCCTGGCATGAAGGATGCTATCATGTCATTTTTTCCCCCCCCTGTTTTTAAAGGATACTTTTGTCTCAAATTGCTGAGATCTTTATAGAGCAGATTTAAATTAAAGAAAACACAGATTTAAATATAACCATGGAAAGAATACAACATGCCTTCATCTTGGAGTACTATGCAATTTACACTCAGAGTGGAGCGAACTCTGCTTTGTGTGCTCTCATTTCATGCTGTTTCTAATGGTGATTATTAACTGTCTTTGTACTGAAAGGACATAAATATCTCCTTTATTATGTGGGGTGTTATGCAATGACCCCATATGGGTCCAAAGCTTCCACAGCAGCATTATCAGATTGCACTTTCTGGACAGTTGAGGAGCTTAAGATGAAAGACTCAGCGTTGCACAGCAGGTAGAGAGGAGCAGGCTGAGGATCAGAGTACCAGGGGCCTACTCCCAGCTCTGTGCTGGCCCCTACACAGCCTCTGGGAAGAGGCACAGCCTCTGCTCCACTGCCCACCACTGCTGGGAGCAGGTCACTGGCTGCTTCCAACCCTCTTCTGTTTACCTGGGATTAATACTGGTTGTGTGAGGATGTTTTGTGGCAGTGTGGTGCAGTAGTGTTGTCACCCACTGTTTGCTTTTATGGCTGTGCCTGCACAGCTGCATTTCCAGTTCTGCACTGGTACACCCGAGGCTGCTCAGCAGTCCTGAACCACCCTCTGCCTTCCTTGCTTCTGTTTTCCCCCTGTATTTCTGTCATGAAAGCTGAAGAAGGATAGAATTGGTGAAGGATGAAAGCAAGGAAATGTAGTTCAATGTGTAAGTTCCTAAACTTAACAAAACTTCCATCAGGTGACAAGAATTCAAATTGCAAGCGTTCCAGTTCAGGTGTTTTTACCAGTGGACTGAAGTGAAAACCAAAGTTCTTTCTCTGTTACCAGACCAGCAACTGGTCTCTTCGCAGGTCCTCATTAATCAGACATTGTGTACAAATCCTAACGTGAACAGAAATGAAGTCAAGCACCTTGCTCTATGCCCAACCAGCACCCCGTTTTGCCTTTTGATTTGCTCAGGCTGAGCTTTGTACGTTTTTGCTGCAGTTGATATCAGGTAACAAACTTCCATAAAAGTCTGTACCTAATGGAAATGATACAGCAAACATCCCCTGGCAGAGAAGGCAAGTGTGTTACTGGGTACCCAAATTAGACTTGTTTGAGTCAGGCATCAGAAGAAGACGTTTAGGCAACCCCTACCTCTTCCCAAGGGTACATCTTCAATCAATCCTGGCTCAGCTGGCTCAGCTGTCTGGTCCGTAAGTGACATTAGGACCAAGGGCATAGATGGAAAAGACTTCTCCCACTAACCAAAGGGCATCCTCCCTGTCCTAGAGCAGAAATGCAAGGCTGAAATGATGTTCAAACCCCATGAAATTCGCAGCTCTGAGATTTCTTAGCAGTGCACTGAAACCAAACTGAATAATGAACTGTGGTTTGGTTGTATTTAAAGCTGTTGACATTTCATTTGTTTGCTTTTTACATTACACAAAACTATGTCCTGATGGTTTCAGCTGCAGTGATCAATAGGAGAGATGGGTCAGCCAGGTAAATAAATGCAAGCCTTGCTGATCTACATGGTAATTGTCATATAGCTGACCTGCACCAGCTTATGCTAGCTAAGAATATGGTATTCCATTTCTATTTTAATAAAGTTTGGGAAAGTTTCAGGTACTAATTTTTGTGCCGAGTTTCACCATCGCTTTGGGTGAAGACTGATCCTCCACAGAAACCTGAAGCAGTTCCAAAGCTGATTTACACAAAAAGTGCATTGATTTTGCTAGAGGAACAATTTTGCACGACCTCAAAGTCCCCAGAATTCCCAAGTGTGGAGGGTACAAGGAAACGCATAACTCGATCTCCTCTGAGTCTTTCAGCAATGCCTGGAATCATTTGTATTCACAACAGTTTTCCAGGCTGAATGCAGGACCGGGATTTAGGTCTGGTGGAATGAGGTAGGGACAAAAGTAGGTCAGGCTTGGAATCCTGCTTTTCCAGCCTGCACGCTTCAGGATGAGTGCAGATCCCCAACGTCTGCAGGGCTAGTGATGATTCCCATCTGAATCACTACTTTAGATTTCATCAGCAAAATGATGCACTGGCTCTATTTTCACAAGTCTGCTGAAGTGCTTGTGAAATAGATTTTTGGTTTTATCTGTGTGTCCTCCTTACTGCAAATACTGTGCTCTCAGAAAGAGAAAGAGCAATTTTTTCTATTGATGGAGCGGGTGAACAGCCATTCATTTACAGAGTATCTGTGTGTTCTGTACAATTCAAATGCTGCCTATTCAGCCAGTCAGATATCTTTGTTCTATGTCCAAGTAGGCATTTATTCATCACTACATTGCACTGTGATTCAAAGGCTCAGATGTTTAAAGATATATATAGTAGATATTTGGCTGGCACTGGCAAGCCTGAAAGGCTTGGACAGCCAAGTCCCATTGGACATCTAAGTCCTCTTGTTAAAGGGGAACAGAAACCGAGGCTCTCAGAGCCGACTTTCAGGCACCTACATCACTTGGACTTTGTCTCCTGGATGTTTTCTGTGACCATAATAAGCATGTGCAGCATGGAGGGATGTATGCATATCATGGGATAGGCATATCCAGTGACCTGTCCTGCATCCTGAAACTCACTGGTATAGAACCAGAACACTTATTTAATCCATACATAGAAGAGGTTGACTGAGAAGCCACAGTTGGTGTGCTGCTGTTGATGCTTATTAAACACATAATCATTTCAGTCTTACCTTGTGCTTTCCCATCTGTTGTATCTCCTCTATATCTCATCCTATACTCAGACCTGAGCTCTATGGGATGGGGACCGTCCTGTCACTGAGTTTATACAGTCCCAAGTACCACACAGCTCCAAACCTGTGCTCAGGCTGAGATGGTGGCACTCACTGTGAAAACTTCCTGTGTTGTAGAAGGGGGAGTATTTTCAACACTTCAATACTTCAAATACATGATGTGATGGATTTACTTGGAGTGTGACTTGGAAGGTGTTTCTGCCGGGTATTTAAGACTAGAGCTCTTGATCACCTCGTGTGACCTCCCATATACCACAGACTGTAGACATTCATACTTTCATTCCTAAGAGAAGGAGACTGATGTATGTTTGACTGGAGGTCATCTTTTGGAAAGCCATCCATTGTTGGGACGAGATCAAAGGGGGAAAAAAAGATGTATTCTTGTCTCTGCAATAGTTTGTCTCAGTGATTCACTGCCCCACAGCTGAATGTCTTGTGCCTGGTTCCTAATTCTGTCTCAGCCAGAAAGTTACGTCTTATAGAGGTTGAATGATAAGAGTAATGGTAATGAATAAGCACCTCGTAACTATTTACGTGACATTTGCATCCAGTGAGGCAGCGTTCCAAGTGACACAGGTGTTGATATCAGATTGTGAGTGGCTCAGGCTCTCTTGGCAATAATAAAAAAGCTGCCAGTCTTCTTCCTTCATCAACATCAACTGTCCTCTCTAGAAAACCACAAGTTTCCTTTCCTTTTACTTTGGTTTCCAAATAAAGAGAGAAGATCCCGGCCTTACCTATTCCTGCAGGTTGTGTGATGCCTACACAGGACTACCTATGTATCCATAGTGCAACTTCCAATTCTAACTTGAGATTAAGTCATCCCTTATTATTTCCTGGGTTTGTTCAGCACAAGATTTAAAGCATCTCCGGGCAATCTCCCTTCTCTCATGGAGCACCTTGTAGGCAACACAGGGCCAGCTTGGCAGGTCAGCACTGAGACACTTGACCTTCCAGCCCTTTCTTCCCTCCCAGAAGGCGGCAGCGTTGCCCCTGGAAGGTGCAGGAGCCCAGACTCACAGTACCACATTCTATCTCCGATTTGCTGCTGTGCGTGTGTGGTTTTTTGGAACCAGCTCAACATATGTGAAGGAGAGTTTAACCAGAAAAGGAAATATAAGCAAAGTGGTTGCATCCTTTTGCAATCAAGTATTTTCAAGGCTGGCCGTCATGTGCTTAATGAGCAGACTTTTTCCAGTTACCAATGAATAGTTTTATTTTACGTAATTGCAACCATTTCAGCATGGCAATTAAGATAGAATGTTACCTTTGGGATGGGATCAATTAAAGGTTTGAAAATTGAATTTGGGATCATGATTAGTCTCTTTTACATTGCTTTAGTATTCTAGAATATATAATTGTATCATTCAACCCTTTTTCATACATATAGTAAATATAACCTATCAGGGTTTCTTTTTAAGCAGAAACAGATTTTTAGAGGCCTACTGGTAACTAAAACCATAGTAAAATGGGGGAAAAGGGTTTCCCCTATTTGATTAGAGGAGATTTTAAACTTATAGTACATGAAAATGTTGAATTTAGTATAATTGGTTGTCGGATTTCTTCAGAATTGAAATCATTATGCCCTGGCCATATTCCAAGACATCTTTTCTTTATTTTATTCTCTCTTCCCTCCTTTTTTTTTTTTTTTTTTTATAAAGTTACAATTCAAAGCAGTGTGGAACACGCTATAATGATGTAGTTGGTCATGTAGTGTCACCGAAGCTGACTTCTGAATATAGACAAAGGACTTCATGTACCGGAGTGCTCTACCGGTGGAAAATTGATAGCAGCACGAGATATGCTATTACAGGCTTTTTGTTCTACCTCCAAATTTGTGCTGACTAAAGTGCTTTTGTGCCTGCATGGGGGAAAAAATCTGTCTAGAGGAGGCTGGAAGCTTAAAACAAATGCGGCACGGAGGGCATAGATTCTTAAGCAGGACTGTGTGAATTTAGCTGGAGCTCACTAAATAACAACCTAAGTGCTTTATTTTCATCAATTACTATTTCCTGAAAGGACATGAATCACAGGGAAAATGATCAAGCAGCAAAGAATAAAATTCTCTCCAAGACTGAGAAAAAAGTAAAATGAAATAGAAGAATTAAGCAGTGTTTCCTAACTCTTGTCAGTCCAGCACGGAGTTATTGCCAGGTTTGTACACACCACAATCTATTCAAGCATTACTGAGAGATAGGAACCAGAGATGCACTTTGAATGCCAATTAAGTGTGCACTTTCTTCCAGAGCAGCTTGAAAAAGTCAGCGTGACCATGGATATACGCCCCCTTCCTCCACCCTCCTTCCGAACATAAATAAATCAGCCAAACAGCACCAGCGCCACTGCCCCCACACCCAAACTGGAGAGAAAAGGCCAAAATAAACATAGTTAATCGTGAACAATCCACATAACCCTCCGCTGGTGACACTGGTGGGGTGTCTCAGGGACAAGACAGTGCATAGCAAAAGGCTTTTGCTACTGTGTGTGTTTTGGGTGACTTTGCAGATCCCTGGACAGTAGCGTTGCCCTTGGAGAGCCATGATTGCCATGATCCTTCCTTTCGTCCAAACAGCGCCTTTTTGAAATTTGGGGAATGAAACCGGGGCCCTTTTCTGTTCCCATTTCAAGGGAGTCCTGAGGAACTGGTCCCTCCTTGCAAGATGAGGTTGGTCTGCCTTTGGAGCTCTGTCCTGTGGAGTGTTTTCTCCTCTTCCTGACTCCATCTAGTGTCACATGCTCATTTTCCTTCCCACTTCAAATTAAATGTCTTCCCTCTCCATTCATTTCCCCCTAGCCCAGGGCAGCGTGCACTCTGTGTCCCTGTACAGTACACAACCCCAGCACTGCCTGAACAAGCAAATCCCTTTTTTCCTTAAACACAAGGCTGGGTTCTCCCTCTGACCTGGCAGGATTTGGCTTTGAATTTTCATGTGGAATTCAAGGTGCAAGGTTAGCTGGTTCCAGACAAGGTCACTTCCATGAGCAGCAGCGACAGTGGGAATGAGTAACCTCCTGTCCATCCGCAGCACTTGGTCATGTTTATCTACAGTTTTATTGGAGAATTCTTCACCTCCACTCAGACAAATCAAGCTGCCATCCTGAGGGGTAACTAAATGGCACTTACAAAACAAATGGACCAATAGTCTATTTAGCCCAGTCCGTGTGATCAGAATATATCCTTCAAAATAAAACACTAGTGGATGGGGTATGGGAGTCCTCCAGATGGCCGAGTGGATAGCTTTCCAGGGTCAGCATGAATATTTAAACAGCATTTTCTACAGTGCAAGCATTAAAGGCACAAAGTTGGAGTTGCTTGTGGTATCCATGGAACCCAGATCGTGAGCAAGGATACCCCTTTACCAAAGAAAAAGGCAAAGCAGCCAGGCTTTGTGATCATTGAAGTAAATTTGAAATACATTTAGTTATTTATGTGTTTTAATCGTGCAGATTTTTCAGCTATGGGGTTTCTTCATGCTGGCTTTGTGCTGGCTGGCAGCAGCACCAGAGACTTGCCACGTTTGGCATCGGTGCTGGGGAGACATCAGTGGTAGCAAAGTGTTAAAATCAGATTACGGATGGTTCCTGTGGTTCCAAGGAATGGCAGTACCTTCCGGAGAGGCTGGGGCGGGCTGTGCTGCAGCCCCTGCACGCTCCTCAGTTGCATTTAGCTGACCCTGTTTAGCAGAGACATGCAGGAATCAGGGGCATCATGAGAGGCTTTTCCTGGGGTGTTTCACACCATGCCAAGGTTTCTGCTCATTCCTTCCCTGCAAAGACACATGTGCAGGGGTAGCACTGAAGTTGGGAGCCCAAATTTATTAACTGAACTTTGTACCAAGGTCATTACACTCTGCTTTCCCAAACAAGCAGCATTTTTCACCTAGAAGCTCCATTTTTTTCCTGCCAGGGTGTTACTCCTGCATCCTCTGGGATCCTGACTCTGTGTCCCCACCCTCAATGACTTTCACCAGCAAGCACGTACTTGCTGTCACCCAAAGAACCCCATTCTGAAAATAATTCTGCTTCCATTAATCCCTCTCTTGAATGAAAAATAAAAAAGAGATGAATTAATGCTATTATGAATCCAATAACTGCACATGCATCCTAAAATTATACTGCCATGGTTTTCCATCTCTGGGATAAAGTCACCCAGGGGTTCACAGACTACTCCTAACAAGTCCATGAAAGGCCACTAGTAAATCAAACCTCTCCATGGCCTTAAATTCCCTGTGCACAGACCTCCACCTCCAGTGGAGTTTAGCAAAGTGAGAAAACACTGGTCTATTTTCCAGCTGCATGCAATGTCTGAATTCAGGCTGGATTATTGCATAAATACACAGCATCCTTCTAAAGGTCTCCAATGCAAGTGAGGGTTTGTTGGTCTTAATCTGTATTTTGCAATGGGACCTTGCCCATGTCTCAGCCCTGCCAGCCAAAGGCTTTGAGATGTTCCCAGTTCAGGTCAAAATTCTGAGTGTAAGTTACAGATCAGCAGGACCCTGTTTGCTCTCTATCACTTTGTTCGTGTTACTGTGGGAGCCAAATTATTTGAACAATGTGACTTCAACTTTCTTAAAAAGTAGGTGACTAGAGTGAGATAAGGGGAGCTGTGAGCCAGGTTTTCTCAGCACACATTAGCACTATTTACAAAAAAAAATTAGTTTATTATCTAACAGCGATCACTGCAATCTACATGTGGTTTCTTTGATCTTTCAAATACTACTTTGCTAAACAGACCTCTGGTGATTTCTTTTCTTTTCTTTTCTTTTCTTTTCTTTTCTTTTCTTTTCTTTTCTTTTCTTTTCTTTTCTTTTCTTTTCTTTTCTTTTCTTTTCTTTTCTTTTCTTTTCTTTTCTTTTCTTTTCTTTTCTTTTCTTTTCTTTTCTTTTCTTTTCTTTTCTTTCTGTTTTTCTGAAACTAAGCCCCACAACATGTGCATTTTTTCAGTACACAGAGTGTTTTCTGTACTGTGAGGTTTATTCCAGATCTTAGTGCCCAGTGTTACTGCTAGAAATATTTCTTGCTTCCTTGCTTGCTTTCCTACCTTCTCCTCATAACTGTAGCAAAGACATGGCAAATACAGGGAATTCAAAGAGATTTTTAAGCCAGTCTCAGAAAGCTACTTCTAAAAAGAGTCAGTCCTTCTGTACATCCACAGCTGGGTGTACAGCTGCATGTGTACCTGCCCTCTCAGACATCTGGTGTTGGGTGATACCCTCTGATACACCGCTGCCTCCTCGCTCCAGGACAATGGAGTGATGAGCATAGGTTTTATCCTGGGCTGTTCCAGTGGAGGGAAGGAGGGGACCCAGAGACCCCCACTCAAGTACCACACAATGAGCAAAAGACTTTCTTCCTCCTCCTGAGACCCTGCTCCTACTTATATCAACTCTCCTCCTTTGCCAGCGAGAAAGGAAGCCAGCAGGATTTGCTTTCAAAGCTCCATCCTTTCCCTGATCCCACACTGCTCAGCTGCAGTCCCAGGACATTTCCTTTGGCTGGGGGCAAGGCAAACAGTTTTCTCCTCAACCGACAGACATCCCTTTGCTTCCTGAGCCAGCCTTGGGTGCTACTCTGTGATTGGGACCATCTTTCCTGTTCCAGACACCAGTGAGCTACATCTGGGTTAGATTTAAATCTTCCTCTTGGCCAAAATCTTTCCTGACTCAGTTATTTGAAATAACTGTTTCCGTCCCAGACTCCTGCCCATCTTCCCCTTCTGTCCGTGACAGAAAATGAAAACAGAAACAGCACTAAAACACATTCTCTGAAAGTTGTCAGAATGAGAATTAACACATTTTAGTTAGTAAATATGATTACTTGTGGGAATTGCTCCTTTGAAACCGAACCAACAGGAGGACGGGACTGAATTCTCCTGACTGGTGTTCAACTGACACATACCTAAGTCAGGTTGTCAGTGACACCCTTTAGAGTCTGCGCTAAAAACAGACCCATAAAATAAACTAAATTGCATTCAGGATGGGCACATTCCTCTTCACTGGCTGGCAAGGGGTATTACTGTGATCATAATCCTCATGTAGGTGTCTTGCTTAAGTATCTACTCTTAGCTAGGATGACTGAACTCAAGCCAACAGCTTTGGAGTGCGTGGTGCCAGCCTGGACTTAGGGATGAAACAGGCTGGAGTTACCTACTGAAACCTGATTTCCAAACCAGTTGTACTGCAGGCTTTGTTTCCTCACACAGGGTGGTATCACCAGTCACAGATCAATACTGGCATTAAACAAGGTCGTGTTGAGTTTCCGAAGCAGTGGAGTGTCTGGCCCAGCTTCCTTTCAGATAGCAACGCTGGAGCCAGAAGTGTGGTGGCAAGTCCTCTGTTCCAAGCAAGAAAAATGGGGAGGTGATGAAATGAGTATCCGCCTGAGGCTCTGGAAAACTGGAGACAGATGATGGTGCATCGTATTAGGCAGGCGCTTGCTGATGAGCAAGAGCATGTATTGGATCCAGCCGAGGGGACAGTTGCTTCCCTGCAGATTGCAGGAGTAGCTGGATGGAATCATAACACCAGAGTTTCCTATAAAAATAACATGCAGAAAATGTTTTGGAGTGGCTACTTCTGACAAGCTGGAGGGAGCAGTTGCCTTCTTGCAAATCAGGCACCTCCTGACCTACTTCTTAATAGAAGCTGAAATCAAAGACCCTGAAAGTCTGAAACTGGGAAGCCGTTCCAGCAAGGAAGAAGTCCTGAGGCACTCCTCCTTGTCCCTTATATGTTCTTTCTAGCCTTTGGCTACTCACGGAAAGAAATGCCTTTCTACTTAAACATAGTTTGACTAATTAATCTTTTCCATCTGTTCCTTCCTCCCAAAATGTAACCATGACACTGAAGTTTCCGAAACAGATTTGGTTCTCATATTGATAAACAGGTCACAGAAAAACAGGAGAGTAGGGAAAGGGATGAAGGGAGATGATGGGATTTTAGCTTTTAATTCACCCTGACCAGGTTCTGATGCTTTCATTCAGACGATGATTTATACAGTGTGTTGGGTATGTGCAGGCAGTCGACAAACACCTCTGAGATCGTTCATGCAACTAGATCAGGAAAGCCAATCAGTGCTGGCAGAAAGGCCTCTGAAAGTGCAGTGTGTTAAAATTGGGGGCTTGCAAAAATTTAAGTGGCATTAAGTCATTCTTTGGGGGTTTTCAGGTAACCTGTGATTTTCCTCTTGAAACAACTCCCCAGAATCTGCTTGTCACCCACGGAGATGAATGAATAGGGGTATATAGTTTGAGCATTTTCTTAAACCATTAAAAAAGAGCCAAGTGGGTTAATTTTTAACAGTTCAAAGTGCACCTGAGCTGCTCTGACACTCACCAGTTCATGCTGCTGCAGAGCTGAGTGCAGCCCTGTGCCATGTGCAAGTTTGCTCCTCACAAGTTAGCCCTGCTCGTGGAGATCAAACGCCCTTTATCTGAACCGACAGCAGGTAACTGATCAAATATTACTGAGTTTGCCTTTAAATTTTAACCTGCAAGACTTACACTGCATCCTGTCGGATTTTATGTTTCGTGACACAGTGTGCCAGAACCAGGCAGTACAGCACAGCATAATGCAACGTGACAGCTAAATTCAAAGGAAAAGACAGTTCTCTTGCAACAATTAACCACTCTGGATACTTGGAGTGCTTTGGAGTTACGGCAGCCACCAAGGCGTCCCCAAAGCAGTCCTGTCAGCCTCAGGGATGCCCAGCTTTTTTAAAGGCTCAAAGCCAGGCTGCTGGTGCTGGTTTCCTGAACTTTGCTGCATTTGGGATAAAACAACTTTGAATGTTCTTTTTTTTCTTTTTCTAATACTCTGATTATCTTCTCATTTTGGCCATAGCTTGTCCATGTTACTGCTCCATTGCAAAAGTATAATATTATTATTTCCAAACTTGATGGGAACATAGTAAAAAAATACATTCCCTAATGAGATAAGTGTGCTCGGTCCAGGCTGTATGTAATTTGGATAACCTTGACAACTAACACAATAAACAGTGCCATGATTTTAAGTGGGGATGAGCTGGCATGTTACAATCTCTCTGCCAAATCTAATACAAGCGCCAAGCCTTCCAGGTGTTTCATTGTGTTATCACACAGAACTAACATAATTTTTTCTTTCAGTTCTGAAGAGGTGGTCCAAAATGTTTAAACTACAGTAGTTGCAACATGTCAAAGAGGGAATATATTATCTCAGCCCCAATAGGTCTTAATAAGCCTTACACAACTGTTTAGGCATTTATTCTATTAACGGCTGTTCATTCCAGTGGCTTCACCTGAATATTCATGATCTTACTATTCCCAGTGCTTCAGTGTAGCAGCTGTTTGAAATCCACAGCAAATGTTCAAGAGAGTTCCACAAATATAAACACCCTCACAGCTGAATGTTTGGGGCCTGTGCATCGCAGAGGAGAGACATGAAACATTTATGTGGAGTGATTTTTGGAGGACGGCATTTACAAAGCTTAAATAGTCCTCGCACATTTGGGAGCACTTCAGTGTGATTGGGACATTACCATGGAGGACAAAGAGTCTGGAAGAGCCCACATCCCACAAAGATGTTACGCTCGCCTCTGTGCGATAATTCAGCGTAACAGAGGATTCCTGCTAAATTCCAGATTCAGAATCAAACCTAGGCAACTGGAATCAATGGTGGGGTGTTCTGGTATTTTTTTTCTTGCCTCATCAACATGGGATTGAATGAGGATGGAAACGGCACGCACAGAAGGGAGGGACCATGAAAGTAAAAAGAAGCAAAGTGCTCAATTAAATTAGTTAAACTAAACACAGAAGGAAACAGGTCATTATACAATAAATCGTAAAAATGTTGGAATCACCCTCACTCATGTAGGAAACGAGTGCCTAACTCTGGTCTCTACTTATGTAAACCATTTGTCTCATATTAAGTAGAAAACAGGTTATGATGGAGTCTAACCAGATAAGACACTTTAATTAGCAGGCACATGGAGGACATAAAGAATTCAAGCTCTCTCAGAGGAGTGGGGATGGGAAGCAAGTGCTCTACCTGTGGTTCCATCTGTTCTGCCACTGTCCATGTTGCTGGTGTCTAGAAATTGTCACGGGCTCCGGATTATTTAGGAAGAAATTCTTTAATGTGAGGATGGAGAATCATTGGCACAGGTTACCCAGAGAAGCTCTGGCTGCTCCATCTGTGGAAGTGTTCAAGGCCAGGTTGGACTCCAATGGCAGGGGAAAACTAGATGAGCTTTAAGGCCCCTTCCAACCCAAACCAGTCTATGATTCTGTGATTATTGGTGGTCCTTGCTGAAATTAATGGGGGCATTTAGCCCACTTGTCACAGCACAGGTTCTCTCCTGCAGGAAAACGCTTTGAGGGCATGAGAGGATGCTTTGCTCTGAGAAGATGGAGCAGAGGTGCCGGCAGTGGGATCAGAGTTTGGCACGGTTGGTGTCTGCATGAAGGACTCAAAGGGGAAGCAGCAACAGTCGTGCTGTTGAGGACACTGTCCCGGGACTTGCTAGAACAAGATTTCTGCCCTATTTCATAGATTCCTGCAGTTGTGAGAGCTCTGATGCTGATGGTGGTTTTCACCACACGAACTGGCAAGTGAGGCTGAAACAGGAGAGCAGGACCAGCTCCTAACAGTGACTTCAAAACATTCCCTCTTTAGTCTGTGATGTGGGTCTGCGTTTCCTTTCCAGAGACTTTCCAGAGATTTTAGACAACTCTGGCTGGACATTTTTCCCTTGGACTTCTTTTAATACATTGAAAGATTTGACATGACAGCAACATTGAATTACAATTAATTAAATAGTTAAACTGTAGTTACAGTTAATTAAATAGTTAAACTATAGTCAAATTACAATAAATGTCAGTCTAGATCTTGTGAATATACACCCATACATATGTCTTGTATATGCAAACCAGTTAAGATCTCCCGTAAACTGTTGAAAACACCCATATTTAGCTTTTGCAGAATTCAGAGAAAAGGAATGTCCTTTCAGAACCTGCACCACCATGCTGGTCTCACAAAAAATAGAGTTCTAGTGTTTAAAGGAAACCTTACAACTGCCCCGGGATTTTCAGTAATATACTGGGAGAGGCATTGTTCATATACAGACCTGATCTCTGTGAACAGTAACGGTTACAGGCTAATAATGAAATAATCCATTTTTAGTAGATGAAAGAAGGGGGATCAGAAAAGTAACTCGATCTGTGGGTAATAATGGTGCCAAAAGCTTATAATGGAAAATATCTGAAGAATCCGAGACTCTCTTTGAGAGATATGAATGATTTCTTTTTTCTTGCGAAAAGTGTATGAAGAACTTGAGAAGAAGTGCCTGAGTGAATTTTATGAGAAAAAGCTCTGTTTGGGGGAGAAAGGGGCAGTGTCAGGTTGCAGCCCAAACACAGCCCGGCCTTACGTAACAGGAGGCACAGCTGAAAGATGCTCCGACGCCTGCACTTGATGCACTTGCACTTTGACTTTTTCTTTTCTTTCTCCCTCTCCCCTCATTTTCTGCTCTCTCAAAACTGAAGTTTATAAATCAGCAGGAAAAGTCCCTGCATCCAATTTTCTGTCTATTAACACGCTCCATGATTCATACTCTAAGGATCTTTCAGCAGGAAGAAAAGATGGGGTAAAAATCCCTAAAATCAACAGAACATTTGCTGTTTATTTCAACATGGTCAGGGTTTTGCCATTCCTACCCAAATCCTTTGATTGGGCAGTCAAACTAAATTTCATACAGATACATCACTGGTGTGCAATGCTCGACTTAGCTCACTCGTGCAAACAGTCCTTACTCAGACAACCAGCCCGAATAACATCCCAGAGCCTCTCCACTGAGGAAGGCTTGCAGGAGTCATGGACATGAAGGGAAGAGCCCACGGGACAGCCACATTTAATTCTGAAACACAGTCAGGATTTATCCAGAACTAATGCTCTTGTACAGTAGTGTTCTTAGAAGTTTTTACAGGTAATCAGCCTACCTATCCCTGTTTTACAGCTGGGGAGGGATGAGGCACCAAAGGGAAATACTGCCCACGGCTGCACAGCAGATCTGTGCTCACAGTGTGCTCTCAGCAACGCTGTGCTCTGTCTGGATGAGGCAGAAATGGAAACGAGAAGGAATAATCAGGAAGGTGGGTTTAGGGCAGGTATAATGGCCCTCTTGGCCATTTCCTCCATTAAAATCCCTTTATTTTCTGCAGTTTCATCCATTGCATTGCAGGCACTGACATAACATCTACCTCCCACTCAGTCATCCCAGGCATGCGTGTACTGGGTACCAGCAAGTAAATAATGAAATCAGGAGAATTTCTCTGGCACAATAATTTAAAGTGTATTGCAAAATTCAGCCTTTCTCTCTCTCTCTAGTTCACACATAAACCTCCCTACTCTGTGTGTGTGTGTGTGCGTGTGTGTGTGTGTGTAATGCAGATAAATCATTGGGTTTCAATGACTACCAGGCTGAGATTGAAATAAGAAATAGCTTGTTGATTACTAAGGCGATTAAAAGGATCATCTTATTGATTCCCACCCAGCCAGGCACAGACCTCAGTAATGAACATCGACTGGTTTAATAAGGGAAAAGGCAAGATTTACTGGACGCATGTGCTTTTCATTAGAGTGAGCTGAAAGGAAATAAAAAATGCTGACCTACCCAGTCATGGGCCACTGTGCCTCTTACTCTTACGAGTGCAGCTAGTACAGGAAAGTAATAGAAAGCAGTATGTAACTGCACGGGGGCAATACTAATAAAATTATTGAAACTAAAGTATGAGAAATTAAATTATTTTCTTCCATCTTTCCCTCTTTTTGTACTGATTTCCATTCCCCTTGCTTAGAGCACAAGAATTTGAATGTCCATTAAAAATGAAAGCTGACTACGTGTTTGGAAATCAGAGGCAAGGTCTCCTTTCCTTGTAGATCTATTGGGAGATATGAGATGCCTATAAGTAGCTCATCCATCTGGGTTCATACTGGGAGCAAATGATTCTCTAACAGATAAGACTGAGGTTAAAAAGGCATCAGCGTGGACGTTTGTGTTATACAGGAGTTCAGACATTGGTCCTATTTGTTCTTGTAACGATCGATGGCTCTGTGAATGTCTCCTTCAGAAAGACTTTCATGTCTCAGTCTCAGTCAGGTAGAACTGCAGGTACTTGGTACAGCTGATGGGCAAATTTCTCTTCCTAAATATTAGCAGCAATAGCTGTTTATACAAGAATAAAAATAACTATATTTTCAAATATGTAAATCATACCTCAGAAAATTTACACCCCTGTCAGAGAGCTCATACTTGAACCTAACTCCTACACTGATGTGTAACCTCCTCAAAATCCGAGGCAGGGAGGTCAGCAGAGTACAGGAACCAGACTGTGCAGAAAAGACCTTGTTTCTGGAAGAGAGGAAGCAGGTCCCTGAGGATTAGAGATGATGTGGGCTGCTGAGGGAGACAAGACTTTCAAATAAACATCCCTTCACATCATCCCCTGGTTCACAGAGCCCACAGTGCTGCTGAATCACAGGGATTTTTACAAATAATCAAATACCTTGCATATCACTTATATGAAACATGATGTTCTTCCTTGGTAGCCCCAAGGAGAGTATCCCTTTCTAAAACAGCACAATGTGTGTTTTCTTTGCCTGCTTACACAGTGAATGATGAGGAAATGACAAAATTTAGTATTGTGACCACTTTTTTTTTCTGCATGAGGAGTGCAGGTTTCCTGAAGCCCCTAAAACCAGAAGGGCCAAAGTCTGCTTAGATCTGCAAAGTCTGCAAATCTGAAGTACCTCCACTTACCCTAATGGTAATACACCATGTCCCATTTCAAGGAAAAGAAGGACAGATCTTGTTAGTAAATTTTCCTTTAACTTGAGGAATTGTACAATATTCACAGCTACATCTGTTGCTCCATGAGGGACTCCCTGTCACTGTGTCCTTTTGACATCACAAGAACTCGGTTGATCTTCTTTCAGTTTAATTTCTTTTTAGTACCATTAATGACTGTGGAATGGTACCAAGCCCACTTCATTAGTGTAAAGTCCCTTCCTGCCCATGTGACCTACTGGAGTAGTTTTTTCTGCTCAGTCTTTTTGCCTTGTGCACCTTGTGAGCTCAGCTGTTGCCTGCAGGGAGCACAGACAGAGTCCAGGCTGGTTTAGGTTTTACTTGACTTGTCCCAGGAATCAGCAGCCCTTTAGGAGTGGGGTGAAAAGCATTTCTTTCTCTCTCAGCTGAAAGCCTTGGGGTAACAGCTCAGCAGGAGTTTGGAGAACTAGCCTCCTAAGGAACCAAGATGCTGATAAGCAGTATCCTGCCTCCAGGCAGATGCTCCCAGCTCCCAGGAACTGCTGAGCTCCAAATTCAGCAAGAACCAGTGACACTGACATGACATTCAGGTGAGAGAGGCCACCGCTGAGGGCATGAAATATGCCTCATAAGTGATATATCATCAGGAGCTGAGAGCCCTTGCCCTAGCAGGGACGTGTCTCTCAGGCCATCCTGGTACCTGGCCTGGAGCCAGCCCTGCCACGTGCCACTCAAACCTGAGAGCATCCAGTCCCAGTGCCGTAACCCACAGCTCTGAAGGCAGCACCTCCCAGCTCAGTTTCCCTCTCAGTTCCACTGTGTCCCCACTACTGCCCTAGACACGTTTGGATAAATGGCTGTAGCACAGGATGAACCAGTGGCATAAGAAGTTGCTTCAGGAGGTGTGAAATGCTACCTGCACAGAAAGGTGCTAATATTAGACAACTCCAAGTGCTCCAAAGCCCTTTGTGAGCACCTTTCTCTCTGCTTATGAGTGTCCTATTTAAATCAAGCTCAGAATAGTCGAGTCAGAAATCAAATGCAACTGAAGGGCTCCAGAAGCACTGAGAAAAGATTTCAACCCAGAAGAAATGGCTGAGCTTCCAATCACACCAACCATCTGTCTGGTACCACTGGCCAAAACCTACCAGAGCCCTGCCAGAAGGGACGGGGGTCTCTCACCTTGAGTCCCACCACCGTCAACCCTTTTCCAGAAACCTAAGATGGCATTACCAGTCCTGAATACAAACTAGTGATTTAAGAAATGTTGTATATTATGCCGTAGTCTTGAAAAAACCCCCTCACATTTTCCAGGCAGATCTTTTCCTAGAGCTGATTTCCCTCCCCTGCCTGCTTCCACCCAAGAGGTACTGGCAGTCAGAGCTTCCCCTTCCAATGCTGACGGTGCCAGCTTCCAGCTGAGGTCAGAGTTAAGGTTTGTTCCTCTTGCCAGAGGAATTTGGGCATTTTAGACTTCTTGGATGCTGGAAATGCAAAGGAGTTTCTTGTGAAGGCTGTTTCTTGGTGTGATCGCTTGCTATAATGTGTGGGCACAAAGGGGTGTCCAAAGCTCTCCTTAGCCAAATATTTCCCTGCATTTTAAGATTTGCATGGGTGGGTTTTGTACTTAAGCAGCCTTTAATGTATTCAAAAAAAGGTTTGGTTGGTGGCTTACATAATCGTGTTGAATCTGACCCAGACGTGTTGTCACAGCACTGCTGTCAGAGAGAGAGTGAGCTGTCAGATTGAAATGTTCACTAGTAATGTAGGTTATTGGGCCCCTTTCCTTTCACAGTGCACCCAGCAGAAAGGCAGGAGTGGTGGGAGCTGGAATTACCAGGTTCTGCAGGAGGGTTAAGTCTTCTCAAACCACTACCTGATAATTTTCAGGTAAACTCCGTTCTGTTTCAGGACCAGCTTCCAGCTGGTTGGTTTTTTCACTGTTCTTCATCTGAATCATGGTTAGAGGTTGTAACTTCACCTACAGGTCTAAAATTCTAAGTATTTATTGGAAAGATGCCCAAGTAGGAAGTAAAAGGATTCAAGGACTTAGGTTGTCTGCAGTCAGCCTTAACAACACAGAGCACTACACCATCAGGCACCATCATTACACAGCTGATCTCTAATTAAAACCTTAAATATCAGAGACCATATAAAGGGTTGACCTTTTGCACTGAGAAAAGACTCATTGTTCTTTGTTGTTAAAGATACATGAGGTATCTTTAAAGATGTAACCTTGCTCATTCCAGGACACTTTTTTAGAAAGGTTTTGCTGTAGTCATTGATAAGAGGAACAATTAGCTATAAAAAACATTTTATGCCAAGTTACAGCAGTTACATACATTTGAAAATATTTTACTGCATATTTCTTAGCTATCGAAGCTTGAATTTTTATTATGTACCATCTCCTTTCTCAAATTAATTTGGGTACTAGAGACCAAAAATGCTAAGATTGTGTTGGAGAGTATTATTTCTCAATCAAATAATGTAATAACTTTCCATGGATAAATCTTGCACTTGCCATGTGTAGACTTTATTCCATAACACGGTGATCCTACAGTGTTGTGACTGCTTGACACAATATATCACATAATATATCTGCTATCGGGATTCTCATTACAGAGGGAGAGACAAGTGAGATTGGAAAGTGAGAGCAGAACCCTTCAGATCAAAGTAAAAGGGAAAATGGTGAGAAGTAAAAAAAGACTATGTGGAAAAGCCATGTTATCAGGACCTTGAATTCTCCCCAGGTTCAAGTGACACAGGTAGAAAAATGGCTTAATTTCTCCCCTATCAAAAGAAAAGTCTTTTGATCAGAGGAGAGGGAGGTTGGGAAAGGAAGTTAGTTTGTTGGGAAGACAAGGCATCTGTGGAAGATATCAATCTGAACCCAAAAAATGTGCTTGTATCCTTGGCTGAGCAATGTCTGCAGTCTCAGTTCCCCGGGGCTCACACTGTGGTCCCGCGCTCCTGACCGATCTGGCTGTGTTTAATGTTCCCTGCACCAGTTCCACGGCAGCTCTTCTCCTGTGCTGGGGGTCTGGAGCTCTCTCCCCTTACATCACAAACACTGGATGTTTTGAACTCTTTAGCGAAGCCAAAACTCCTCACTTGAAGCTTCAACCACTGGGATGCCTCAGACAGTTCCACCAAAGGCAGAGAATGAGTCCCAAGCTTCCCACCACCAGAGTGTTGTCCGGGCTCCAGGAGGTCCCTGATAGCCATCGGTCTGCTTTGTGTTTGTACACACACATCTGTCTGAGCTTTGTTTCTGTTTGGTACTACTTCTATTTCTGATAGAGGGGGAATCTAACCCTGCCTATAACAATGGGCTTGATTGCTTAATTGTGCTTTGTGTTGGTTTTGCTTGCACGCAACTGAGTTCACAGGAATTCAACATGTGCTCCAATATCTCATCTTTCTGCACAGAAGGAACCAATGAAACTGCCTGAGCCATTCAATGATTTGTTCTCTCTTTGCTGTGTTTTCCTGGTAGTCTTTAGCCTGGGCACTACCAAAGCTCATTTTGCTGCCCCAGCTGTACAGTTTGACTTACAGAGTGGAGAAAGATGAGGCACCAGCTTCAGTCCAGTTCTCTTCTCTGAAGTTGCTCCAGCTCACACCACTCAGTTCACTTTTACTCAGCACCTCACTCTCATTAAATCTGCTTCAAATTATTCCAGGCACTATATACAGATACTGGCACTATATATAGATACTGGTCCTCACTTTCTAAGTTCATTCTTTGAGTTAAATACTGCAGGGCAGAACTGATTATAAATGGTGAGGCCACTTGCATCAGATAATTGACTAGGAACTGAACAGTCTCTGCTAGAACTCACATTCCCTGGGCAGTGGTGTGTTCTGTCATGGAAAAAAATACTTGCCAGTCTTAGAGCCATTTACATGGGCAGGATGTTGAATAGGTCAGAGACCAGCACGGATCAGGTCTCCTATCCTGGGACGGGAAATGGGCAATGCCTGAGCACATCAGCTCCTCACTGGAGCTGGAGGAGGCTGGAGTAACTGCAATGCTATGAATGTACAGGCACCACACCAGCGTGCACTCACTGTCTTTGTGACATTACCAAAGAGAACAAAAAAAAAAAAAAAAAAAAAAAGGAAAGAGATGCTATAAATCTCCTAAACTGGGGAAGATAAATTTGTGTGAAAAGTCATGAGGAACCTGACAGGAAAGAGTTACTTTATACCGTTTAGTGGCGAGGAAAAACAGCCTTAGGTTTTCTATTGTCTGCAGGTTTTTCTCTGTGAGAACAGAAGGTTGGGCACAAGGTGAACTGTCAGGAGGAAAAATCGAGGGAATCATAGAGAAGATGGGCCTTGTACATAATTGATCTGACAGAGTGTTGCCCACTCCATCATTGTGGCTGAAATATGCTCGGCCTCCTGCGCAATAATGCATGCGAGTTTAGCAGCGCAAGACTTGGTCTATTAGGGAGTTTGTTTAATCAGGAATGCTCCCGTCCCTGCCAGTGTTCAGCGTCGCTTGCAAAACACAAAATCTGCTCTCTGACTGGAAGAGAAAATTCTGCTGTGCTCAACACTTTCAGCTGCAGACATAAAAGCAGAAAGTGACTTTGAGTAAAATCGGGAGCTATTGGAAGTAAGAGCAACATCTCTACTGCCTTCAACAGGGCCAGCACTATGCTTTGTTCCCTGAAGAATTCCCTCACTGTTTCTACCCATCAGATTTCTCTCTCCTTTTTTGATCCTTTTAGCAAAAGGCGTTACCCTCACATTGAATTGTCTCACAACTGTCCCAGCAATACAGAAAATCAGAAGCTCTGTGGTCCTTTATAACTAGTTGTGAGTGGCTTTCATGTGAGGGGCAAAAGATCCCTGAGGATTGGGGATTTCAAACCTGGAGTGTTATTACAGCCACTAAATATCACGGCTTTGCTACTGCAAGATAAAGAGGCAAAGCTTAAAAGATGAAGGTACACCACACTTTGTGTGAGTTCTGATAAAAGCTGGCGATAGCGTTTTGAAGACTCCGGGTGGTCCAAGCCCGCAGACCTTTTTGGGAAGCCTCTGTCCTGCCTTGCTTTGAGCCAAACATCGACAAGTGGGCAAGTCCTGCATAGAGCCAGCAGTTTTCTGTGAGCTGAGAGCTCCCAGACCCTGAGGAGCTCGATGGGACTCAGCTCCCCACTGGCTCAGACTGCACAGGAGACACAGATCCCACTGACTGTTCTCAAAACCACAGAGCTCAAGAGCTATGGAAGGACCACGGACATTTCCCTGCACTGTGACCTACATCACCTCCTGCTGAGGGGACACAGTGAGCGCTGGATGTTCTCACAGCCCATCCTATAGGGGATAAATCAGCCAGAAACAGGAACATTGCAGCAGGGTCACCACAAGCAATTTTCTAAAAACCATGCTGACATCACCAGAAATTTTATTTAAATCCTTACTATTTCCAGCTAAAAAATCCATCATCATTATGAAAATGACTTGTATCAGACCCCAGAATAATCTTTTCAGAAAGGATCGCTCCTGATGTTTAAACCGATTGCAATTTATTTTCCCTCCTAGGTTTTCCCTCTGGCTACTGTAGGCAAGAGCTGCAATCACCAACTCTGAACTCAGTTATTTTGCCTAAAAACATTTGACAAAAAAGGGGTTAATGATTTCTATGCAGGGCAAAGCTATCAGGAATTAGTGCTCCGGAGTGTAGAACATTCACTTTTACAGTAGGTGGTGTTCTTGTTACACTTTCATACATGCCAGGCTAATTAACTGTCTTAAAGACCACATCATTAAATTATTTCCCCTGCTTAAAACACTGCAATGTTTAATGTACCCCAGCAATTCAATTATGTTTAAAACAATATCCGAAGGACGAACTACTACGGGGTGGCATTTAGAGGAAATTTCACGCTTTACCTCAAACGCAGGTAAAACACGAGCAAAAACAGAATTTGAATTCCAAAATAGCTGTTTGAGAAAAAAAAAAGATAAAAAAAAACTTTCAAAAAAACCTGTAAATGAAGCTAGTTATTGTAGTCTGGATGATTGATTTTGCCTTTACTCTCTTCTGTAAAAGTTCACTCAAAGACTTTAAAGGGTTTCATTTTTCCCTCAAACCTCGTTAAGGTCTGCTTGCTCCATCTTATGATATATTTCTATATTTTTTGTTGCTTTACCTTCTTTCCCTGTTGCAATTTTCCTTGTTTTAAGAAAAGAAATATAAGATTTAATTAAGTATAGCATCCTGGAAGTGAGAGTGAAGTCCTGATAGTGTATTTCAGACACTCTCTTAGGGAATACATACACAGAGGTCTCTGTTAGATACCTAATCAAACCATCTCACATTAATTCATGAGAAGACAAGTGGGCTGCGTTCTGGCTCTGCCACCTTCCCCACCAGCATCATTTCCAGGCACCAGCAATGCATCTCCGTGTGGCAGAATGAGTGCAGGGAGAGCACAGAGCCCTGCACGAAGGACACCGCGTTGGTCGTGCCTCCCTCCCAGTCAGCAGGAGTGCACGGAATGTCCTCTGTGCCACGGACAGGGAGCTGTGCTGCCAAGGGTAGGAGCAGCTTCTACATCAGAGGCTTATGTCATTCTGGACCTATGCAAAACCAAGGCTAAAAGGGACCAGAAGAGTATTTTGGAGCACACCTGAGTCCAAAACCAGACATCAGTCTCTGCCTGTCTTTGCATGGTATTTAAGAAATACTGATCCCTGACTTTGGGGAACCAAGCTTAAAAATACTTAAAAGCCTTGGTGACATTTGGTGTAGAAAGCTGTGTTCTATGACAAGTATTTTAACTAATCAAATTAATCTTTAAAACCTTACTAAGCACCCTTCAGATCAAGATACAGATTTTGCTGTTAGAGATAGGATAGAACCCAGGTAAAATGCAAATCATCAACACAGTAATTGGAATTGAGTTCATATTCATCTCCTTTCCTTTCAACAGGAATGCCAGTCCTCTGAATAGCTTTGCTACCAGTCCATATGGGGGAAATGCTGCTTCCTGGCCAAAACTTATCCCATTTTCTAAAGCCTGGTGCAAGCCATGTGAGGGTAAATGTGACCTCACAGACAAACCTGCTGAAGCCTAACTCAGGTAACAAACCACAACCAGGACACCTGGGAGCCACACCCACATAGAGAAGCCACAACTCAGAGTTTTTTCTTACAGTGACCAGAAGTGTAGCTCTCATTTGACTAAAATGTTCATACCCAGCACAGTGTGACAGTTTTCCTTTCGAATGAGTGAGAAAAGTTTGGTCAAGTGACTTGCTGCCTTGTAGTCAGTCACATGACAGAAAATACAGTCCTGCTTCCCTGTGAGATCCCTTCACAAGGGGAGATGTGTTATCGTCACACGAGGAAGAGGGACACAGGTGGGGTTTTGTGGTCAACACCTCAAGTGATGTAAGGTGGAAGATGACTCACGCCCATGAGAAACTGGAATCTGTAAGCAAGCTGAGGCCACCAAAATATTCATCCTCTTCTCAAATTTGATGATCTTTCCTGATAGGCTGAATCAAGCCTTTAGGGAATAAACCAACTCTTCCTGAGCTAAGGGAAATGAAAAGGAATTGCAGTGTCTACAGGAGCCTCTGAGTTTAGGGTTTCAGTGTGGAAGCATCAAGTTGTTCCTAACATAACTGACAATATATCATTGCAGCCTAGAACCTCACCAGGGAGAAAACCTTTTCAGATTTTAAAGGTCTAAAATTACAACATATTTAGAGGCAGAGTTTTGGTTGATTTCCATTATAAGGAATTCCCTCAGCATTAGAAAAGAGCATATGCACAGGCAATTTCTACCAGGCAGTGGCTGCAAATCCCACAGGGACTTGCTCATATGGCCAATATTGGCAGAAGGAGTTGCTTCTTCAGCAGCTTGGTGGTGGGTGAATGTTCTCCTCATGCAGGTCAGTCAGGAGGCCCATGATCCAGCTGAATACTGATACCTGGATACTGCTTAAGTATTTTCATGCACTTCCCCACACTTGCAGAGAAGTTGAACAAAGAAGGAGCCCCATCATCCTTCTCCCAACCCTGGCTGCCCACTCTGCTCCTGCTTTGCCGTCACTCCCCCTTGCAGATTTTCAGTGAACCCAGCCAAGGAAATGGCCTGTCAGAAAACCAGGAATTTCTTCTTTAAACCAGGTCAGTTTTCACTGAGATCAGTTTTCTGATCTCTCACTGCATGGTCAGAGAAACACCTGTGCTGACACAGGGGGAGGGAGTGCAAATAACCATCTGGAGAGCACGGGGGGACAGGAAACCCATTTTGGTTGCAGAACAGGCTCCTGCCAGCTTAACTAGGCATGGACTGGTGGCGTTAATCAAGACCTTGAAAAAAGCCTCAAGGCAAACATAGCATGGCATCCGAGGGATTAACCACAGGATGAAATACATTGCTGACCATATGATGACCCAGAAGTCCTTAAAACAGGCACATCTACACTGACATGCCTTGGTGCTGGGCTAAGGATGTCACTGATTTTGTTGAGAGCTGAAGGGAAAATTCCCTGTTACTGTCATCAATTGTAGCGGGCGCTGAAAGGAAAATTCTGATTATGTGATGGTTTGAAATAAGTAGGTCTTAGATGTATCAGTTCACAGTAATGAAGTCAGAACATAAATAGATATTTGGAACATCAATAGGTACTTATGTTGTTTCTAAAACATGTAGAGCATAATCCCTTTGGACCCTGTTTAAACCTGTGCAAAAGGTTTGGGACAATATCCCTATCTTGGTGAATTCTGCAGAGAAGTACAGATACATGTAACCATCCTGACTCCACTTAAAGCCCAGACATGTCTATGCTGTATATTCTGTTGCCTCATCTTGCATTTGCTTTCTTCTTTTGAATTATTCTTCACAATTTCAAATTGGTTTTAATGCATTTATTTCCATATATGTCCCTATGATTTATTTAGCATTTTATTCCAATTTTTACGCCATCATATACTTAGAGAAATCTGTTTTTTTGCCTTCAGTTTCTGCATCTGTTTTACAAATAAATTGCAAATGTCAAGATTATTCCCTTTCTCAAGCATTTCCTAAACCCTAACCAGCTCAACAAGTTGCATGTAACATAAAACATACAGCAGGAACTTAAAACACAGGAATGCATATAACAATCTCTCTTTTTTCCTAATGCAGTTATGCTTATTTAAGGCATTGATTCCCTTGAAGTAGTCAATAAACTACCTCAGGTAGTAAAATATACCCTGACAGTAATGTATTCCATTCAATACTTCTCCCTTTCCTTGCTGAAGACTCCAGTCATTAGAAAAGTGAAGATCATGAATGCTATGTATGTTTAAATGGTATCTCAAGATCTCAGTTAGGCTCTGGTCTCTCTTGACCCAGGCTTTATAGATTTGGACCATCCATAATGTGGATATTGCTTGGAATGACTCAAAAACTCACTTTTTCAGAAAAGAATTTGCTGCAGTGATTTCAACCTCTCATTTTTATAACTTAGCTGAACATCCAAAATGAGATTTTAGAGCTTTGAAAACCAGTCTCTTAAAAAGGCTGTTACGAAACCACTTTAAATAAGAGCAAAGCCCACTGAATTCTGGAAAGTAATTTCTCCAGAAAGGAATTACAGCCTGCATGGGAAGGGAAGCTCGGTACATCAGGCTCTGCTATCCCTGGATACCCATCTGCAATTAAAGGGCCTCACAGCAGCAATGTTTTTGAGCAAAGGTGAATCCTGCCACTAGCAAACATAACCACAATTCACCCAACTCAACGAACTTCAGCTCTTTTGCTTCTGCTCTTGTGTCCTTACAACCTGCACAGCAATCCCTGAGAAACACTGGTCTGAACCAAACTTATCCATAGAGAGCAACAGAAAAGCATCCATCGATCAGTGCGGGTGTCACCCCTGAAAGTCCTCTTCTCTCTGGACCAGCATCCCCACCAGGAGCTGAGGGCATGACACTCCACAGGGCCAAAAGCTGTGCTATGGAAGCCTGGTGTGACTCGGATCAGTTGTGCTTCATTTGAGTTGTGTATTTAAAGTTCCTACAAATACACTGAACTGTTCAGTGCAGAAAATAAGTTTGCTGGGATTAGAAACGGGCAGTAAATCCAACATACACAGTGTTTGCTCCCAACTAAACAAGTGTCTCAGTTTCATGTCTGACTTGAACCTATAGCAGAAGGTTACAATAGTTTTGCAACGCTTATTTTATTTTAGATGCATATGAGAGAGATGTAAGGAGGTGCTGAACACCCCCATTCCTAATTTGCAGTTATAATTATTTTGCAAGAAACATAGTTCTGCAAAGAAGTCTTTGAGTGACAGAGCTGGAAACCAGAATTTTTCTTTATATGCACTAAGGGTGTTGGTAGAGACAGAGCAGGGATCTCACACTGCCCTCATCAATCACCTTCACCTCATACCTGCCAGAAACGCTCCAGTGCTACAAGGGCCTCAGACTCTGCCATGGAGCCTTTGGCTTCTTCCCTGTCACTTCCACAAAGGACCAGAATTACAGCTTTGAAATGACTAGAGGCAAGAATCTCCTTAAAGTCTTGAGTCATTTCTTGCTCTTCTCTAAACCACCATCACCTAGGAAAGATTCATCACAAATAACCTGTGTCAGCTTTCCACAGGAATCAGCAAGGTAAAAGGCCACATATCCCAGCAAAAGGGCACTGGCTTTTGCAGTGAATTTCCAGCAGCAAATATACAAAGCTGAATTCAAATTAAGAACTTTCAGTGGTCGAAGTGGGTATTTTTTCAACTTTATTGACTAGCAAACTCATATATGGAGCAAATAACAGCCTTAATCAGAAGGCAAGCCCTGAAATTTTGTGTTCTGCTTCCTCTCTTTCTGTGAGCCCCCAGTTCCTGCTTTGTGCAGCCACCTCTTTTCCAAAGGGAAGATCATAGGCTCAGGCTTTCAAAGAGCAGGAAGGATTTCCTTTGCTCTCCCAGTGATGCCCACTGGGTGAGTGTGCCGTGTGGGTTAAACAGCCCTGTCACTTAGCAAGCTCAGCAAAACCATCTCCTCCTAACAATCCCATCTCAGCCAATTCATGCAGCATCGTCCAGGGGGTTTGGCTGCCATTTGTCATTGCCTCCAGAAGGGGAGGGAATGGAGACAATTGCTATTGGAGATCTGAGTCCAATTTGTCACTCTGCTACTCCAGGTTGAAACAAGTGTTGCTCTGTTGACTTCTTTGGAAGAAGAAGATTCTTCAGAGAATTAATGTATCTCAGTAACCTTATGTTATTGAAATATTGACAGTCCTGTTTTATATTTAAAAATTTTCTAATGCAGGGGCCAGACAGAGCTGCTGTTCAGGCAGTGAGTGAGATAAGTCCTTGCGGTGCAGGAGGGCTGGGTGATCCAGCAGCCAGGCAGGAGCATAAGTGAGAGAGACCAGCCTGTTCTGTGCACCTCATTATACAGAATACTGACAGCAAATGCACTAGTCATAGTAAGAAATAAATAGGCAGGTATGTGTATCCACACACACCTTTTGCTCCAAAACCAGAATTTCCACAATTAAATCACAACTACTGCAAAAAAAAAAAAAAAAAGTCAGAATATTGTGTGTTAAATTAACCTGGTAATTAACTCATAACCTTCTCATTTGTCACTGGGTGTAGTGAGCATATCCAAGGGAGCTGGGGCATTGCTTGAAAATGTTTGAGACAGAAATTCCTACCGCCTCTCGTAGTCTTTGCAACTCCTTAGCGGGCCAATTTACTGCACTCTGTGTCACAGAAACGTGACGCTGTGCTTTAGCAGTGCCAGCAGATTGCGTTACCCTGCCTGACTGTACCCAAGTCACACATTTCTCTCTGCCTGCAGTTCCAGAGGTCACAGCTAAGGTCAGGAGAGAACAAAAATGATGCTTTGTGATCCAGAATTTAGACAGTTATCAACTCATAAATCTTGGTCAGACTGTAACGACAAAGCATGGGACGGTTCAGTCCCCCCACACACACACAGATGTCTTCAGGAAAAAAAAGGCAAAATTATGCATCAGACAAAAATGACTGAATTTAGCATGTGGCAAACCAGACATGCCTTCTTCAGCTATTTTTATTTTTCTATTTTCCTCTCCTCTTTTTCCACATTTCTAGGTGGGAATAGAAGACCGTGTCACCACTTCAAAGTATTTATAGCAGTTAGCTAAGGAGTAATGATCATAAGCAGAATCACTTAAAGAACAACACTGAAATGTTTTTCATACTGAAAATAAATGACTCATTCCTTTGTATCTGGCAGCTTGAAATGGGACCTCTTTCCTTAATGACATTCCTCCTTTGCAGCATGCTTATAGTCATTTGCTGTTGTTCATTTGTTTGTAGTATCAGTAATCCTTGGCACTTACAGTCCGTACTGTCTTTTAATTCAAAGACTTTATGAGCACTTAGTAATTAAACTGAACAGTCTCCTTAGAAGGTTGCTGGTTATACCAGTGTTTCAGATCAAAAACTGGAGAGGGGTTAAGTTTCCTGCATAAAAACACCCAACCCTGCTGCGAGTCACAGGTGAATACCAAAATTCAGAAGGGTTTTGTTCCCCTTCCTCTGTCACCAGGATTGAGGGCAGCATGGCATGTGCCATGCAAGATTTGTACCACTTGAGACCAACCTGGTTAGCAAAGAAATACTGGGAATTTTGGCCCTGGTCTGGCTTTGCATCCTTATCTTCAAATAGGAGGCAAGAAGGTTTTGGGGTGACCCAATTGTGGCCTTCCAGTACCTGAAGGGAGCTGACAAGAAAGATGGAGCAAGACATTAACAAGAGCCTGGAGTGACAGGACTAGGGGGAATGGTTTAGTTTGGATATTAGGAAGAAATGTTTTAACGTGAGGGTGGGCAGGCCCTGGCACAGGTTGCCCAGAGAAGCTCTGGCTACCCTGGGAGTGTCCAAGGCCAGGCTCGATGGGTCTTGTAGCAATCTGGGCTAAAGGAACGTGTCCCTGCCCATGGCAAGGGGTGGCACTGGGTGGTCTTTGAGATCCCCCCCCACCCAAACCATTCAATGATTCTGTGAATTAATCTGGCTCCAGGTCCTTGTCTGCTTCTTCAGCTCATATGACTGTGACATTTAAGCATTTGAAGTTGCAGCTGCTCTGCAAGGCAACCCTTTTGCATCTCTAACACCTAGATCCACGTATGTTTCCCTCAAGCTCTGCTCCAAATAGATACTGCAGCCACTGGAAACACCCAGTTGTATGAATGCCTGCATTCATACAACTTCTTTGCTGGGCAATTGGATTTTTTATTCTCCTTTCAATGAGTCCTCTTCTGTTGGTGGAAGGTATTAGCACAGTAAGGACAGTGCTGAGTCAATCCCACTGTGCTGGAAAAGTCCTCAGGAAATCTCCTGTTCAACTTGCCAAGTAGCTTCTGTCTCTGAGAGTTTTCTCTCGCCTCCTTTGCAAAGAGCCTTTCACACTTGTTCTGAGAGAGATGTACCAGTTTGGGGTAATTCATTCAATGACTGTCAGATCTTTCCAACTGCTTTATAGCCTGTCCTCCCCGAGCATTCTTTCAGTAATCCCTATACCAAAGCTGAACCAAATGTGTGTTTATGTAAAACAGCCCATGCTATATGCAGCCTGTGCTTTTTGCATGACCTTTAGTGTAAAATGCAATATGTCTGGTCTCAGTTATGTTATTCTGTCAACATGTTCCAGTTTGGGCTAAGCTGGAAGCAGCACTCTGTACATCTGGCTCAGGAAGAGAGGACATCTGTGCAACTAGTCTAATAAACCAGAGCAATTCAATGAAATATTGTTCTAGTGTTAGGGAATGAAAAGAATTTTTGCATTGCAAAACACAACAAATGCTGACTTCTACCAATAAGAGTGACCTCCAGAAATCTGGGAGATAAATCAGCATGAGAGAAAGGCGAGGAGATGTTAAATGATGCTCTTATTTCAAGTATAAATATCTTTCACACATAAATTGTCTCATTTGATTTAAAGTTATTTAGTTCATATGGAGTTAGGTAATGTCCTCCTTTTAAAATACAACTTTGGAAATTTATGGATGAAAAGTGCTAATTTTGTATTTTTAAATGCATTTGATAATTTCACTGTATGAATCCCTTTAGGACATAATGCTGTCTATAAATCCTTCTCTCCTGCAACAGATTTTGTAAAGAACACAATTGCTAATGCAGCCTAAATTAAGCAGAGGCATTTGGTGAGGTCAGAATACTATTGCTTGGAAGTTCCCATTTTATTTTCTTTGGCCATTTTGAAAAGGATAGCACCTTACACTTACTCTAATAACAGCATGTAACTCTGAAGTAATTCATTCTGCAATTGCTTTTAGCTGCTTTAGAGGTTTTATGAGCCATATTTATCCTTGCTTTCCAAGTCTTTCAAATAGTGAAAAAGTCCAAAGTGAAGTAAGCTCTTGCCACACTCTTTTTAAGTAACAACTGCACTTGTAAAAGCTTCTGAGGGTCACTGACAACAGAGAAAATCTCATTTTGCTCTTACATACTGAATTTCATACTTTGCCTGAGTTAGAGTGGAAAGAGCACAATAGTGTCAGATTTCTCATGCTGTGCGTCACATTCAATGCCACTTCATATAATTATTGACCTTTCCCCTGAAGTTTCTCTTGAAATCTCACCATCCATTCTGCCCATGCACACCTTGGTGTTGTCTGCCTGTCCAAAAGGATAATACTGTTCATCCAGTTCAGAGTTTGATCCAAGGGCCCATCAGGCTGTTTGCCAGCTCTCTATCTATCACCATAAAAGCCCACATAGAACTGGGTTCATCCTGTTTGTTACCTTTTTAAAACTTCCATCTGTCCCATTCCCATTGATAACCTTTTTTCCAAGGTGGGTAGAGAAGCCCAGTTTGATAAACATGATCTCCAGAGAGCAGTGGGACACAAAACATCTCCACTTATTAAGCAGCCTCTGCAGTGGTGTTTACAGTGCACACGAACAGATAATATCTCCAGAGAATCCAAGGCAACCAAATACAGCCAGTGGTAAGAAAACTGGAAACCCAGTAATATTTGCAGAAATTCTTTCCTTAAAAGAGACTAAAAGGCTCTTAAAAGTTTCCTTCAGGCAATTTGATTCTAGTCCAGGGGCTTTGAAGAAAACAAACTGGTCCATATATTTTGGTGCATTCTTTACTGTCCCAGGATATACTTCTGACCCAGGGAAGCACATCAGTCAGGGACAAGGCATCATCAGTGCTGCATCCCTGACAACATGGGTTATGTTTGCCTCCAGGAATTTAGGAAGGGGGCAGGTGATGGTGTTATATCCTACAGCCCTAGTGTATAATAGATGAGTGTATTAACATAGGAGCAATAATGGTCCAGCAGACCAGGCACTTGATGAGGAATTGAGTTCTCCTCCTCTGAGCCCCTCCACATACCAGACACAGGATCCAGAGAAATCCTTTTGTCTTTCTGTACATCCTCTTCCCAAAGCATGCTTTGTTCTAAATTGTCTGTGAGGACAGGGACCCTGTGCATGTTTCCTAAAGCACATCACTAGTGGCCTGGATGCTGAGAACCAAAAAGTGTCATTACAGCAGATCCCAAAAATCTCGTAAAGAGACTAATAACTTGTCTTTTTTCTTAAAAGGGGAAAAAAAGACTTTCCAGCTATAGAAGTACAAAAAGTATCCAACTGAAAAAATGTTGGCAATTTTTCTCACTAAAAGAACTGGGTTTGAGTTTATATTTTTATTGCTTTTATTAATAACTTCCAGATGAATCTTTGAACTTTGAAACTTCATTTCAGAGTGAATTATATTGGCTGCCCTAGAAGTCCTCAGAAAAGTTCTAATGGAACTAAAGACAAGGCCAAACTCCCTCTAATTTTCCTAAATTCCAGGGAAATGTATATCTGAGCCTACACTTCCCACTCCAGAACCATTTCCTCTCCTGGCTCCAGAGAGTGGCGGGAGCTTAAACACATCTGAACTTTGGCAGCATTTATAGGCAAAAGGCTGCTTTGTTCCTACTAATATATGTCACTGCACATTTCAAAAATAACCAGAAAGCTACAACTCTTGCTGAATATCTCATTCCAAATGACTTACCCTGAGTGGGTCTGGCTGCTCTGAATAGAGGTTAGGAAATACAGTATGGATATGGTAGGGGAATGAAGGTGAGGAGCTCTCTGACGGCATGAGACTCAAGAAATGGCATGGTAAGACAGCAAGATGCTGGCATTGTGCTTGAGCTGTAAGAACTGCAGAAACACACATGTAAACGTAGGCATGCCATGATCTGTCTAAAAGTCCTGAAAACCTGACTAATCTTTTCAAGCTGTTAATAAATACAAGACAACAACAAATTGGCCCCCAGGTCTTTCAGGATGTTTGCAGTATGTTCCCCTGCAGCACTGAGCCCCACAAGCCTTCGTACCACCTCGGATTTCCCCCGATAAAATCTTCCGCTTCCTTACAATCGCTGAAAACAATCGCGCTTTAGCATCATCTACTGGGAGAGATGGGCAACTGACTGGGAGGCTCGAGCAGCTCCCGCTGCACCCGCCGCCTGCTCCGGTGCAGTGCCCGAGCCAGACTCCAGCAGCACATGGAAAACTGGCTGGTTTTGTCTCCTGATGCTGCATTTTAAGGAATAAAGCACGTGGTTTGGTGCTGGTGAGACCAGAGTAAGTACTTTCTACCTCGATGCTGCTTTCTTATCAGGCCCCTGAGTCGCGCAGCAGAAGTCAGTAAAAAGCCAGGAGGAAGGGAGCAGCTGATCTCACAGATCAGTTGGTGCTACGAATTTTGTCACCAAACCTGAGGTCGTGGCGGTGCTCAGCGCCCCAGGGCCCGGGGGCTGTGCTGACTGCAGCGCACCATGTGCAAGACAATCTGAAATGCATGACGAGCTTGCACTTTTCACCAGCAGCACCAGCCACCCAAAGACCTCAAAGCACCGGGGACAGTAATCCTGCCTGGCAGGTGGGTGCTATCCCTGTGTTGAAAACAGGGAAACAGAGATTTAAGGGCAGCAATCCCATCAGTGTTGAGGTGTCTAAATGATTCACTGCAAGCTGGACAAATCACTTGACACCAATAGCACTTCACACCTAAACATCCCTAAAATCCTGCCTAGGATGATTTTCCAAGGTTCACAGGACAAAAGTGTGAGAGAGCATCCAGATCGGAGGAGCTGTGATCCTTTCAATTACTGGTCTCTGCTTTAACTTAAATTTCTAGATCTCTGTAAAGGTCCTGACATTAAATATACATACCATACCTACAGAAAACAGCAAAACATCACATCCCACATCTGGGCATGAAGGGTGGACTCACTTCAGTTGCTTTTTACTGCCTAACAACTATATGTCTACTCTGAAACAACTGTGAGGCTGCCTTGGCACTCAAGGAAAAGTAGGGCACTTCCAGGGAGGAATTCTTCTTGCCCAACACAGGATCACTCCCTTGGGGTACAGTGCAATTACCCAGCATTATCTCACCATCTCCAGCTGAACCTTTCAGTCTGGAACAGGTGCTTTTTTACTTTAATTCTCATTTTTGACACCTACACCTTGCCTGCAGATACCCATTACTGTCTTTCACACCAAGTTGCTCCATCTCTGGTGGCTCAGTCTGGAGCTCTTCCTCCGCCAGTGGCGGAGCCTGGACTTGGCTCTGCTGCAGGCCTGCGACTCCAAGGAGCTCAGACCAGGCAACCAGCTGCAAAACCTCATCCCCCACAGAGCGTTACAGCAGTACAATTGATGCTATTCAGAAGAGCAGAGTAACACTTACAGTAGTATTCCATCTGTATCCCAAAAAAACCCCAAAATTATACATCTTTTGAAACTTTGTTGAGTGACCTTTTGACTAGAGATTAAATACATTGACTCATCAGAGAGGCATAATGAAGGCCAAGGATTTTCAGGCTTTTAGCTCCTGCAGGTACTAAAATATATGGCTTGATTTTTCAAGTTGCTCACAACACACATGACCCTTCTAAAGATTTCTGATTAAGATACCTTAAAAAATTACTTTGCTTCAGTTTTAAAAGGAGCTTTACTGTAGAGTTCTTGGGCAGCTTGTATTCATCTGTCCTTTAGCACTCTGCACCCCAGCAGCTTTGGAAGCCAGGTAGCAAAATCCTCATAAAAGATTTCCTGAAGTCTACAAAAGTTGACTAAAAATAAATGCTGAATATTTGAGAACATACATACTTCAGAAAATCTCTAAACCTGTTCCTAAAATCAGCTGCAGTGACTATATTTGGTACACACCTCTCTTTTGAGACAGAAAATTGTCCTCTTTCTCTCAGCTGTGGATTTCCCCCAAACTGTGTTAACAACATCATGTAAAATCCTGGAGTCTGCAGCTGTAAAACTCCGAGTCTGGACTTTCCTCATTACTAACACTCCCAACTTTCAGCTGCCTTCAGGAAATGGGCTGATCAGTTATCACACCTGGAAACACCACACCTTGGGAAATAAAGAAGTCACCATACACCTGGCTGAGATGAGCCATCCATTGGTTTTTCCAAAGCAAAGGGAAAGGTTCTTTGCCCAGCTTCACATTTTGGGAGGAGCAGCAACAGCCCCATGAGCAGCCCCAGCCCTGCCGGGACAGGGTGGCTGTGTGAGGGAGGTGGCTCTCCAAGGGCAGGCAGGCAGAGCAGACCCTGCATAGCACACAGATTCATCTCCCAAGATACTTAGGAATTTTTTTTTTGAGAAAAATGTAAGGAATACTGCCCAGCTGTACACTGGCTTGCATTTGAAAGACCCAGACAGCATTTTGCAGCTGTCAGTGGCTGGTGTGAGATGTGGTGGTGTGACACCCACCTCACAAAAACCCACCACAGCTCTCCAAGAGGTCCCAGACTGAAGAGGCCCTAGGACTGACCCATCCTTCTCCTCACAGATAGTACCTCTATAGATCTGTTCCATGTAGAGGTAGCATGGTTTTCTCTCTCCCACTGACTCTGCTGTCTATATGATTACCAATAGGATTATTTTTTAATAAACATAAGAGCCCTCACTGGGTGCCCTTCATTAGCTGGTGGGTACATTACCCATTCGTTTGAACCCCAGCATGTCCAACAGGTCAGAAACACCACAGAGACATGAATTTCATTCAGACTGCCCATTTAGTACCTCAAACAGGGAAGTATAATTTAGCACAGAAGATGAGAATGGCAGTGAGGAGCTCACCCCATTTGCTGTCTCTGCTCTCTGAGAGCACATGGAAAGAGAGGGTGGCCTCAGGGGAAGATGAAATCAGGAACAGATCCACTCATGAAAATCTAAAAACTCTCCATTAACAAATCTTATGTGTTGGTTTGGCTCCGTACGACTTGTTTGTTCTCAGTGACCTGCCCTGGACTGGGGGGTTGTGAAGACAAGGGCAGTCCTGCTCTGTGCCTGTTCTTGCATGGCAGAAGGCTGAAGCCTTCCCAGTGATGAGCTGATACCTTGATCTGACTAAAGGCCTCAGTTGTATGTTGGTTATATGTAGTATTTAAGGACCTCAGCCAGTTCTATCCCTTGAATGCCTGAAACCCTGCAAGGTTTATCTTCTCACCTCTTCACCAGTTCCAGGGTCTAATCAGTGCCCTGACAACTTTGGGGCAGCCAAAAGCCAAAACTGGGGAAAAAAACCCAAGGAACCCAGCCTGACTGCATGAGCAGACACTGAAACTGCTTGTTTTCATCTTGTGGGGTTTTTTACAGGACTAACTTTAACTCTGTGTCTAAGTTTTTCCATCTGTAGAAAAGTCTCCTTTTGCAGAGCTCTGTAGAGATCTCTATTCTTAGTTCTGTTATGCCAATATGCAATTAATTTGCCTAATTCTGCTGTAGCGTTCTGGAATATTTGGAGATTGAAGTGTAGACTCTTTGTGACTCGGTTAAAGAGAAAAACAAGATAAAAATAATGGAGTGTTGGATGCAAATTTATTCCCCAAGTTATTAACACGTTAGATTTCATGTGCACTACTGAAGATAAAATATATATCCGAGTACAAAGATGCCAAAACGTGGCTTACTGAGCAGCTATAAAAAGGAAGGGTGACATGGCCAATGACAATTTAAATAGTTCTGACAACGACGTGAGACCTGATTTGTTGCTTCCTGAACACGGATGGTAATTTTTGCTGTGTGCGTTGGCTGGGTTCGTATGTGCTTATTTACTTGCCATGCCATGTTTAGGTGCTGCTACTACAAAGGGGCCAAACTGTGCTCCCTGAGTGCACAGCACCTCCCTCAGCACAAAGGAGTTGCAGTGCTCATTGGGACAGCCCAGTGTGCTGCTCTCTGTGCGCTTCGCCAGCTCCCCAAAATCCCAGCCAGCCTCCACTGGAGTCAACAGAGACACTCCCATGGACTTGGAGCTGGATTAGGCCATTGGCTGCCACGGGAGAGGAACACAGCCAGGTCTGCTGGCTCAGACACGCAGGCAGCAACGACTTCAGCATGTGAGGTAGATGGAAATAGCAGGTTACAACTTCTTAACAAACATTTAGAATAACTATCCAATGGTTAAGTGATACCGTGTCCATTTAGGGATAATGTCGGGCTACAGGTATAGAGTTGTCAGCCATGCGTTCCAAAGGGCTTTGGCCTCTTTCCCAGCACTGAGGAACCACAGATCCTGATCTTGCAGATCAACTCTCAGCTCCTGCTCTGCAGTGAACCCCACCTGCTGGGGTCCTCCTCAGAGGTCTTCAAAGCTCAACCCATAAAAGACACGTGGTTTTTTTATTATGCTGTGAAAAGGTTTGGCCCTGATCTGCCTGGTCTTCAAAGGAGTCCCCTCCTCAGGTCTTGTTCCATGCTAGTTGCCATGTGCTGCTGTGACTCACTTAAAATGCTCTTGACACTTAGGACCTAAAGCAGCTGGCAAACAGGGCAACTGGTATTTTTAAGCCCTTCAACCTTTGCCTCTCCCCATTATTATTTCATAGTGGGCCTTAGGAAAGGAGTAGCAGCACTTCAGCTGAGGCATCTGCCCCTGCAAATCCTCCATGGAGGAACCCAATTTTCCTCCACCAACCATTGTTGATGGGGTCACTTCTCTTCCAGCCTCTCCCACCAGCCTGTTCTGCCACATTCAAAGCATTACTGGTTTTACTCTTTCTCACCTATTCCCCTACAACCCTGCAAATAACACCTGTACCTGAAACAGCAGTGGGCTTTTAATCAACAGAAATGTTTTACTGAACTTTCTCTGAAACACTGCAGGGTTTTAAAAAGCAGGTTCTGTGCTCAGTGTGAGCACCAAGTGCTGAGGAGGGGCAGATGCTGCCCCATGCCCTGGCATCCTGCTTGAACCTCAGGTTTAGGTGTCCTCCAAGGTTACTCAGTCACAGGAAACTCTCCACTGCCTGAGATGGTACTTCAGGAATGGTGTGTACTTCAACTGTTTGTTTGCCAATGGTAAAACAAATATACAGAATGCTCACTCGTGGATTCAGGGAGTTTGGTCACATTTCCAAATACAAATTTACTGAATCTCCTGATTCATCTCCATCCAGTCCTGGAAACAGTTCTCAGAAGAGTACACACTTCCTGTTGCTTCAGCCTCAGAAAGAGGTCATAGCCCTCTGCCATCTCCAGGAGCTCACTCCTTACGATCCAAAGATAATTTATTATGTATATTTTACAGTGGATTAACCAAAAAAACTCCTCTACAAAACCAACTGGAACAGTTTCTGCAGCTATAATCTACTTTATGCCTATGGAGAACTAGGAGAATTCACATGGGTATACACACACATATAAACCTTTCTCAAACACATGAGGTTTCATGGAAAGCCTGGCCTTTGGAAGTTGATGTTTACTTTATTCAATGATAATATACACAAATGACAATTTTAGAAGATACCAGTATTCCTGCTACCTTGATCTGCATCTCATTGATCCAAAAATCTGTGCAGCATTTTCATGTATATTACACATAGAAGCAATTGTACCAAAATAGATAAAATTACAAAAGAACCCAACTCAAAAGGGCTGTAGCACAGTTAAACTTCAGAAGGTACTGGGACATATTTATCCCCATTTACTTTAAAAGTCTGCCCCTCTTACACACAAAAGGGTCTAGAGATGTGGAAAGCATTTTAGGAGAAGCTGTTATATTTATTCTTGATTTAGACTTGATGAAGTACTCTTAAAGAACAGGTCTTATGTCTTATCATTACTATTTTTGTTGTATCTCCAGCGTGACAAGAAAATACTTGCCCAAAATACCAAAAAAGAAAAGCCTCTTGAGAGAGCCTGTTCTTGCAAGATTTCCATCCCAATATTTACAGGCCCAGGAGGTCCGGATAAGGTTTGGATATGCATCAAAGCTCACAAATGGTTATCCAAACTTAGCACAAGTCCTGAACCTTTTGAAGTTTGTCCATCACTAGTTATCACATCCAATTCCTGCCCTTTTATAACACGAATCACAGTCTCTCTCTTCAGGAAGTTCTCATGCTCAGTGACTCTTGATTTTCCACACAGGGATATGTAAGATTTCACTAATGTCTATACCAGACTTTCAAAAGAAGTCATACCCCTATTATTTTCCAGCCTTTAAGTGTATTTCTCTTATTCAAAACTTGAAACACAAACTGAGCTTATATTTCCAAGTATTACCTTGACAAAGTACCTGCAGCTCTCCTCGATGCCGAGTCAAGAGTCTGTAGGTTCAGGGGTTCAGCAAGGCACAGACTTGGCCTTTCAGAACTGGGACCAAGGCTGGAGTTCATCCATCCTGCACTCTGGAGTGAAATATGGGCAGCAGATTCTACTCAGTCCCTAGTGAACAGTAGCTCACACAATAAAACTATCATACCTAATTCAGCTTTTTGAGGGAAAGGCCTTGCCTACAGGCTGATTTATGGGCTAACCCAGCAGAAGATACTCCCTATAGGTCAGGTGTGATGAGGTCACTGACAGGGCAATGGCAACAAAGTTTTTCACTGTAAATTCCCTTTATTTCAAAAGCTCTAAGATAACTATAAACAATTTGGATAAGGTTCCTCCATAACTCAAGAAAAATATTCTTGTTTTATGTACTGCGTAAGAGATTGTCACATTGCCATTATCTTTTCTTTCCTTTTCCTCATGTATAAACTAAGGCTACCAGGATAAATTTATTCTCCATGCTGACACATTGAGTATCTTCTGAGTACTTTCAAGTTCATTTACAAAATTCAGTGGAGTTTGCTTCAATTAGGGTCATCTGGTCATGTATCCTTGATCCTCTGATCACCAAAGCAGAAATACCATGTTAGTAATCTCTGGGCTACCATTTGGGTTAATGAATCGGCTTGACTTTAATTCTAGCCCAGATGTAATCTTTTATAGCTTAATGATTTGTTCCAACATGAACTCCAATTGAATGTAAACAGTTTCTTTATTTAGAGCGAAAATTCTTTTTTATAACTTGTTTCTCTTCCTAATTAATTCTAGAGCAATTAAATCAAACCTTGATCTGTGGCAATCAAGATTAAATCATAGTATAGGTTAGGCTGCTAATATCGTCTTTGAGTTCATTATTATCAAGGCTAACAGTAATCAGCAAAGGAGGGAGAAACTGATGTAGCAAGGGCTACAGATCTGAGGACTTGTTCTTGTTTTTAATAGCTGATCTGATTTAATGTATGATAATACTTGCACTTATTTAGTAACTGTTTTCCAAGGAGCTCAACATACTCTCCCAAAGTTAATTTATTCTCACAACACTGATGTGCAGGAGGTAAATATTATCTCCCAGGGACAAGGAGAAGTTTTGAGGCACAGAAGAGTTGTGGGCTGTGTGCAAAGTCACAGACTGGGGCCCAGATCTTAATTCCATTAACAAATCATTAGCTGGGGAGCTTCACAATGAAGTGTGGTTATGATAAGAGAGGAACAGCACCTCATCCATAAGCGTTCACAAAGCATCCTGTTTAAGTTGGATTTGTTGGCCACTGCATCCAGGCAGTGCCTGGAGTGAAAAGCTGCCTGTGCTGGGAGCTGGCTTCCTCTATAGATCTCCCTCCATCACACCTCCTCAGAAGGACCTGCCATATAGCTCTGCCCTGCAGTTGCCAAAGTGGAATTGTGTTCCTAGAGGTAAAGGAAGTTCATTTGTCAGTTAACAAGATGGAGGCTGATGGATTTGAGAGACACTGTAGTTCTCAGCTCTGCCTAAACAGTCTGGACCATCCACTTTACCACATACCTTCATTTTGAATCAAGTCTAGATTTCAAAGACCATGAGACACTGTACAGCCCTGATGGTCCTCAAATCAATGCACTGGTGTCCCAGACAAGCCCCAGCTGAACCCATTCTCTGCCTGGATCTCTGTATGTAATTATATTATCCCATGCTGTGGCAGATTAATCCTGACTGTGCAGGAAACTCCTGCCCATTTGGGTCATCTCTGTGTGGTACAGCAATTGTGTGGAGAGGACTGAATCACCCTGGTTCAACTCCAAACAAGGAAAACACAAGAAAGCATCACAATGTTGTTTGTACTCCAGTTCTATATTAGCTTCAAAAAAAAATTACAGCAGTGCCATTTTCAATTCAGTGTTATGCTGGAAAGGTTGCAAATTAATTAGAATTATGCCTTCTTTGTGCCAAGTGATAATTTACTGCAATTAATTATCAAAAGATCTACTGCTGTCAATTACGGTACTTGCTCTTTGGGGGGGAGAAGCTATTTACGTATAGCTAAATTCTGTAACAAAGTTCCATTTTACTTTTATTGTTTTCAATTAAACTATCATCATTTGCTTTCCCTCTGCCAAACACAATAAAGACTCGTTAAGAACTAATCATGCTACTGTGACCTTTTTTTTAATCCAAACACTAGCTAGACCTGCACTGAGTCAACACTCCTATTGTTACACCTGCAAATTGTACGTAGAGAGGAGCCTACTTCAGAATTAATGAGCACAGCTGTGGTCTCTCTTACATTCAACACTTGTAAAATAGACCTCTTTAAAGTGCCATTATCACAATATTGATAGAGTTATTTATAGTACTGCAAACGTTCCCAGTCATAACAGAGTCCTTGTTATCCCCCACAGCAGTTCATGTTGTTGCCATCTCCTGGACTCATTCCACAGTTTGTGATAAGGCACCACGTGGACAATCCTTCACCAACGAACTATAAAAGACATTAGGAAAACTTCTGCATAAGCAAGTTTTATAGCTGGGAACAGGTCACGCTGTCAAGACCCAGCCTGCACAAGACTTGTCATGTTCTTCTGCTGTGCAGCTTTCTGTATTTTCTGGGTGGGATGTGAAATGAAATTACAGGCAGCACAAGCTGCAAATGATCTGGATGGCACTGTCCAAATGAGAGCTGCTTTTTGCAGTTACTAATACTGTTTTACCATGATTCAGTAAAACAGATGTAAGTTCAAACTCTTGGTGTCAGTTGCTGAAAACAAATATCACAGGTGCCAACATTGGTTGCTAAGGGAATAGAAGCTCCTTGGGCTTCCCAGTAAGTGTGCAAACAGCTAGAGACTGTCCAAGGCAGAGGTTCTGCTGTCAGCAGCAAGGTAGTTGCTTTTTTCGGGTGGCTTTCTACTCAGCTTGATCTCTTGACTTGTTAGGGAAGTATCAGCCAATGTGATCAAGATAAAGTCAGTAGGAGATTTCAGCAGTGAGAGTTTTCCCAGTCTCACAATTGCAGTGCTGGGTGTTTATTTGTGATATTATTCTTATTGTAATGTTTCATATTAAGTTTTGTCACACTTGGCTGGATACAGCTTTTGTGGGGATACATCCATGGGAAGGTCTCCAGAGGCATCCTGCAGACCCAGCACATGCATTGCTACCGACACGTTTTCTCCCTCTTTCTGGTTGCAATGTTTTATTGCAAAATAAATGTTTTATTGCAGGAAATATCTTTGCTTCAGATTCACTGTCCCTTATCTGAGGCATATAATTTTGTCGTAATTCAGCTTTCATTTTGGAAAGAATTGCTGAAAAACCACAAATCCCCAAAGAGTAAAAACTCAACCAACACTTTGCTACTTACAAATTATTTCCCCAGATCCACTTATTTCATACCTTCAATGTTTTGTGACTGAAAAGTCAGATCTAAAATAACCTCATATTTTCCCTCTGAATTTAAGAGAATACTTTCATTGTACAGGTCAGATCAGAGAACCAGCCAAGCAATGTTCAGCTCACAGGTGTTGCTGGTTCTGGTCTCCTTCAGGCAAGTAGACTTGTGTAGGGATTCCCAGCTGAAGGCTGTTTGGCTTGTGTGAAGTTATTTGTCAGCTTTCCTGTCTCCCTGGGGAAGGGAAGAGGTGAACTCTTGGTCTCTCTGAGGCTAAGGGGGAGGTACTTCAGCACAGAGTTATAAATCCCCACCTTTATCCTGGGTAGCACATATTGAGCTGCACTTTGCAGAGAGAATTTGAGTCTATACGGAGCCTGTTGTTTTTAAGGGTTTTTGCAACACCTGACTGTTGCAAAAAAGTTGTTTCCAGAAGTCTCAGAGTTTTTAATTGTCTTTTTTTTTTTGCCTCCTGAAGAATTTCTATTGCCAGGTTTGCTTATCTCTGTGGTTGTACCTGTGTACATTCTCACCATAGTTTAGAGCACCCCTAATTTTGTGTATTTATCCTCAGCTATATCACTACAGTACAACAAAAGCTCAGGAGAGAATAGAGGAGGTGTGTTAAAACATTCCAGTTACTATGAGACTTGGAAGAGTTTTACATTTTTAATAACTTTTCAGGGTTTTGGAAATGTTACTGTTTCTCAACAAAAGAGACAGACTAGTTATGGGGAGCAGGAGTTTATGGAAGTGAAGGAGAGGGACTACCTGGCTGGGTCAGGGCTGTCACCTGGGATGCTGCTCTGCCATTTTCCTCTGAGTGAGTGACCTTGTTCATCAGAAAATGGCTCTTCTAGAACAGAGCTCTTCTCTGTGGAAGACCTACAGCTGGGCTGAGGCACGGGGCAGCAAGTAGTACATTGCTTTTTGTTTCCATAAACTTAGTGAGGAATGGCACGCAACTTCAATGCACATGTGATTAAACTAATCTAGTTAAAATCAGAAAAGGATTTCTCATAATTCAATTGGAGTTGTTTTTAATGTTTGGACTTTGGTCAAGGACAGCTTTATTGATTGAATTTAATTGCATATATTTTCCTGTCCATTTATTGAAGCCCATTTTTCAAGTCACTTGAGAGGCTGCTAACATTTCAGAAAGGGGATATGCCAAAGCATTGCTTTCATTCATTATCTTTTTGGACATACAGTAGTTGCTACTTGGCCCAAATTAAATCCGTTAGAGAATGTGATAGCATAATTACTTACAGGTATCCAGAACTGCTTTTAACTGAATTCTCTAGGAGGTTATGCATAAGATTTGTCTTGCCCTTACATTGGATGCAAATGTCTGAGATTTCAGTGATAAACAAATATTTCATCAACCGAGGACAGATTTTTCTTGTTTCCGTATGTTGCTGATGGACTAAAATGCTTGTGAGGTCTTTATTTTTCCTTAAAAATAAAAGTCTCTTAACAAATTATCTCAGTCACTCTTTCAAAATGTGTAAATACAATGACCCTCGAGGTAAAGAGGAAACCACCTGTGATTCTGATGTGGTTTTTTTTTCTTTCAAGCCATGCTCCACCCTGAAAGATTTTCTAGACAAAACTGCACATTAGGTACATTGCTCCACACTGTGTTCTGGTGACAGGAAGCCTGTGATTCTCCAGAAGTTATGTCAGCCTGCTTCCAGTGGGAGCAAAGGGCCAGATGTTCCCAGGCTGGGAAGACCTATGGGCTGGAAAACACCGTAGGAAGGCAGTCCCCAGCCACAGCCCTTCCACTTCACAGAACCAGAGCTCCTGTAAGCTCTGACTCTGATTTCCTCACCTATTTGCCCCTATTTACTCTTTTGCTCCCAGTCATGGCTTCCTGCCTTTAAGAAATTCTCCATCTAGCAAAGAAACAGTACATGTGCAGGTCTTTAAGGATGCAGGAGCTTCTGTTGGCATTTGTGAACCCGCCTGCGTGTTGGGCTCAGCTCTCTGGCTCTGCACTGGCATCGTCTTGTTGTTTGTGAAAACTAAAAGCAGCAATACTTGCAGCTGTTAAGATTGTATTTATGAATACTAGGCCTAAGTAGAAAATGTGAATCTACCTAGAAAAATACTGTGCTTTTTCAGGTGCCTGACTGCTTTGTAGGGAGATGCATAAGGCCAGAGTTGGTTTAGTTTCAAAAACTGCAAATCAGGCGCAATTCAGACTTATTTATTAATTCTTTCTTATCTAAGAGGGCATAATGCCTCCTTGGAGGAAAGCAAGGTTCCCACAAAGGCCCCAGGTTTTATCCTCTTCTTGCACTAGCTCTGTGTTTAACAAATGCAAGTTGAAATACCTGATGTTGATAATACCTCTCCTCCCCCCAAAACACCTGACATTTAAATATTGCCTGATTCACAAAAGTTTTGTTCCGGAATCCAGTGATCATATCTGATAAAAAGGCACAAGGAATTCCTTTCACAAGGAACTGAACCACAGATGGTTATGTGATTTGAGGGCCACTGAACATCGACAGTTTTACCAAGTGAATCAGAATTACAGAAACACCTGCATGACTGCATCTGCAGACTCAGCTAAATTACGCTTCCATCCAGCCACATGATATCTAATGTGTAATTCTTCTGCATTTTAATCAAACGCATTGTAATGACAGCACAAAATTTCAATATGAATGCACCTTAATGTAGGAGTAACTAATAGCTGCCATCCATTAGTACCAGCTAAGAAACATATTTCCTCTTAAGCAACAGGGGCACAGTTATTTTAACTCATTACCTGCTTTGTAAATGGCATTTAATTGCACAAGAAGAGGGGATGTTCACAGGACACCGCTGAGAATGTAAGATTGAGCACCCAAAAGTTACCAAACGTTTGAAAGATGTTTGGTAGAGAGGTGTTCGTGAATCCCCTGCACCATGAGACAGGCTTTGTAAACAGCGTAAAACCTACTCTGACTTCAGCAGTAAAACTTTTGCTAAGCATGTGCAAGCCCTCAGTCTATAAAGAATTTTCAGAGTTGATGGATTTTTGAGGCCTCCATAAATCATTTCTTAAGAAACAGATGACATAGGCCAGTCTCCTAGTTGTTAGTTTCCAACCAGGACAAACTACCAGAACATACCACTGAAACGTATTTCCTAGCACCTTTCTAACACAGAGATGAATTAGTTTGGATAAAAATTTTCAAGAAAGAAAGCAGCCTGACAAAAACATGAATTTTGGAAAATGTCCTCTAATAGTTAATACCTGGTAACGTTATGAGCACTGAAAATCAACTTTTAAAACAGAAAGGGCTGATCAACCTTGTCTGGCCAATCTTAGACAATGGATAACTGTGCGAGTTACTGCTTTCTGAAATTGCTGTGTGTCTCACTTGGCTCTGTCCTGAGCTGTGTCCCCAGTTTAACCTTCAGAAATGAGTCCTGGTGCCCACAGGACTAAATTCAAGATTTCTGCCCGGGTATGATGTTCTGCCCACAATGTAGCTGGTGGGATCAGGACCAGATCTCTGGAAAACAGACACTGTTGTGTCCCGATCCTCTGTTATAGGTTTGTTCATGTTTCTAGTGCCAGTATAGAAGGTCTGGAGTGAGGCAGAAAGTGAAGATTTAAACTAAGTAAATTCATTCCTGAAGGGCTGACTATTGAAACACAGTGCTTCCTGCCCATGTTTGACTTTACTCCAGTTCATTGGTCCCTAGAGCACCCAGAATTATAGCTTAGTAAACTTCTTCAAGGATCATATGTTTTTAAAAAAACAACCTTCCAAAATCTCAAAGTGTGGCTTAAAAACAGGAAACCTCCTAACAGAAAAGAGATTGAGAGAACGCTTCTTGACTTGGTCATTTCCTCTTTCAGATGTGGACACATGTTCCCTACAAATTACTCTGAAATCAGTAATTATTTTCATATGGCTAGCAAATAATAATGACTCAACATTTGCATCTCCCTGAATTGCAGCGGAGTGGGATTACAGATGGCACAAGATGCATCAGTTTTACAAAACATATTGAAGACTTCAACTTCATGATGGAAAGTGTTCTGTCATCACTTAACTTATAGGCACGTGAATACCAGCAGAGTGGGGAGGCCACAGTTATGAGAACCACTCAAGATGCTAAAAACAGGTACACAAAAATAAAATGTAAATGCTCAGAGTTACCTCAGCTTTCCATTTGTTTTCAGAAATACTGAATGTTAAAGCTCCAACCATCCTGTCTAGATGGAGGCACAGACAGAGCCCAAACATCCAAGTCCTTCTTCATTCCTTAAAACCCCTGTTCTTTCTTTAGTGGAGTAACTTAACTGTATACTGTTTCATGGCAAACAGAAGGGAGCACACAGAATAAAGCTGCTTTATGCAATAACCTTGGATTCCAGTTGGTGTCTAGGAAGTATTTACCCTGGGTCTGCAAACCCCACCAAGCAGCTCCCATGTGGAAGAAGGAGAAGGGAAGGGAGCTTGCACTCGGTGGTCTTGTTAAGTGCAGTCATTTCTAATAACAGCCACGTTTGCTGTGAATGATCTGGATCAACATCAAAAAAAACCCCCATCTAGTCAAGTGCCCAGCAAGGGGTCTATTCTCATGTCCATGCTCATATGTTAAGTCCCATTGACAAGCATTAGTGGGAACTGCATGCACATATGGATATGTGAATAGCCCCAATGGGATCTGCATAAAGTAGTGTTTCACTATACAGAGATCACTTCAACTGCCACAATAAAATAATCTACAGGGAGAAGCCTTAAAAAATGCTGTGAATAAGCCAAATAATTTAAAGAAATTGATAAATAATGGAGGCTAGAAATGAGAGAGTGAAATAAAAACAGTCTTAGAATTTATTATTTGAATTAAATAGTAGGCAAGAATTATCTTTTAGAAATTAACCCTGGCCAGAATTTACAAACACAGCTCATAACTCAGAGTTCTCTGATTTTTAAAGTCTCTTTTTCTTCCTCTTACTCTATATCCTAAATAGAAATGAGAGACACAGCAAAAAGATCTAACTGACAAGAGGTGAGTTAAGAAAAGCACTGATAAGCACTGCTCTGCCGAGGAACACGGGACATGAAATAGTGGCAGCTCTGCAATAGGTCAATGATAATGATGCTCCTGAGGTTATGCAACACCGACAGCCACTCTATAACTGTCAAAGCCTCGCAGAAACTTCCTGAGAAAGGCTTCCTGCTACCTGAAAAGCCTCCAGCAGCCAGTCTGCTGGACAACAAAAATCTCCAGCTTGTTCTCTTTCTGCAGGCAATCTTCAGATTTTTCCCTGAAGCCACTGCCTCGTTCAAAATCCCATTTTGGAGATTTTGAGGATTTTTTACTCCCATTTTGGTGATTTGGAGAACTGTTCTTACACTAATATAGCTGAAACAACAAAACCTTTCCTGACAGACACACATAAATAGGTGCAATGAACAATGAAATCATCAATTAACAGAGCAGACAGCAATCACTGCAGTGATAAGTGCCCATATTAAGAACCTAAATTGATGGGATATGGAATAGATGATAAGTAAACATTATGTGTAAATCAGGTCTAATTGTGATCAAGATCACTGGTAGGTCTAATTGGTTTCTTATCCTGTTCTGGTGCCCATAGTGGAATTCATCTACTGAATTGCAGGTTATTGCAGAGTCCTGTATGTCTCACTGGCTTCAGACCCAGGTCCAAACTGTTCCAGCAATGCTGCTTTGGAACATCCCGAGTTGAACAATCCATATGACTGACAGTGAAAGCTCTTATCTTACAGGATGTCCTTTTCCAGTGGTCATTTAGACTAACAGCCAACCTATTAATCAGGGCAAACTAGAGCTTGTTAGGTCCCTGCTGGCCAAAGCACTTGAGAAGACAAAAGACACCATGTTCCAGCTGACACCTGCAAGTAATTACACATGGTGATAGCAGTGCGTGAAAGAATGATTCGAGAACCAATGTAAGAACAGAGGTGCATTTCTTTTTTATAGACTGAACTATTTTCTGATCCCTAAGTGCCTTAGGGTCTTAAAAATCAAAGGCAAATTAGGCAAGGTAAAGAAAATCAGTCGCCAGGTGTTCATGTGGAGAAATGATAGATCTCCAGTGATTTTCTCCAGTTGTGGAAGCAAATTTCCCTTCCCAGATGACACTGTATTTTATAAGGCTGTTTAATCAGACTAGTGGCAGAGGGCAACTGCTCCACAGAGAACAGAATCTGGAGGCCCATGCTTCCCAGTGTCTTCTCTACCTACCAACAGATCTTTCAGTCTCTCTCCAATGTCTTTGGATATCAGGACATATATGAAGCATAGCAAAGACAGTTTTAGGAGAAGCTTAAATATGGTGGCTGACCCTTCCCTGAAAACCTCCAGAAGAGAAGAGAAGATGGATCCTCCTCTGAAGAACAGCAGACAACTACAGACAGGTAGGAGAACTCTGAGTTATGTTCCCTGTGAATACATATTACATTAGCACTGTTGAATGTTACTGAATGCTGGTTAGAAAGGGAATGATGGGGAGAGATTCAATTTAAGCAGTATTTGTTAATAAAACTCAAGATGCGTGCTGTGTTTTCAGTACTGAATTCTGTTTGGACAGAACCCACAATCAGAAATTGTTTTCACTCTATGAGTGCATTGACATAATAAGTATTTAGAAATCTCAAGCAGAAAATAATGTTGCAAAGAGCAGTAAAGAGATATGACAACATATTTTGCCTTGTTTTCTAGATTTCCACGTCCGGAAGGTAACCTACCCCATCAGACTTCTTTGTATAGAAAGAAAAAAGGAAGACCAACTTTTGTTCACTGATGGAGAAATACATCACCGTCACATGGTACGACCACACCCTGGATCTATCAGCTGCTTTAAAGACAAAGAAGTTCCTCAGACAACATCCTTCCCAGCAACTAACTGCAGCCTGTGTTTCATTTTAAGTTGCTGAGTCGATCAGGAGGACAATTTCCCACTTCAAGTTGATCACCAGCGTCACTGCCAGCCCAAAGGCAGGTCCTCAGCCACTGGATCAATCTCTGCCTAAGTCCCTGGGACTGTCCAGCTGTCCAGGCTTTGCTGTCACTGACAATTTCAATGTCCCCCAAACTTGTGGAATTTGAGTTATCAATTACTGATGCTGATCAGTGTCTTCCATTGCTCTGGCTTGTTACTAAGTTATCAGTGTCTCTTCTGTGCACAGGTTGTAGTGGTTAAGGTGCAGACATATAGGCTGAAGTATCAGCAATGACATTCTGCATCTAAACACGTGTGTGATGAAGGAAATGCATGAATTTCACAAAGGTTTGTACTGAAATTGCCCTGAAGAACAGTGCTCTTCACCCAGGACCAACTGGAGGCACATGTTCCATGTAGTTGGTGGAGTGTGTGAGGGAAGGCTGTAACCCCACCTAGTTACAGACAGTTGAGGGACTGCCTCAGGTAAATAACTAGGAGATGGATACACACACATAAGTGCCATCTCTTCATGTACCACACATGCATGGTGAGCTCTACTGAATGGAGTTATTTTGGCAGAGCTTGACTCGATCACCTTGAGCTGAGATTTTACAGAGAATGCTTAGTATAGACTGAAAATGTTATAACTGGTTGAAATGACATCTTCCCTGGAGCATCCTTCTCCAGGGAAAAACAGCCTGGTCCTCACCAGCTGTACCTGGCAATGCTGCTCCCACAGAGGAAAAGCCTCCAGGGTGGCTGGAAAGACCACAGGGAGCAGTAGGGAGACCTGAGCATGAAAGTATTTCCTATCAGATCCAGTTACATCCATCTGTAAAATTAGTAACAACACAGAGACCTGGTAGTTATATTTCATGGGCTAATAAATAAGTTTAAAGGCAAAAAGGACTGTGCTGAGCCATTACTGTGACCCCCTGCACAGAACTGTCTATGCTATTGGATTTGATAGAGCTTAGCTCCCAGCTTCGGTCAGGGGCTAGAGGGCAGGGTAGTCTGAGCTGGGCTTCATCCAGAATTAGACAGGAAACCCCTGAGAACATGCCAGCGCTGAAGGAAACAGGATGAGGTCTCTGCTTTCTCTTCCTTCTGCATTACATGGAACTGCAGCCTGAGGCACTGTGTGGTGGTACTGTAGAGTCTTGAAATGGTTCCTGTCTGCTCATGGCTTTGACAGGTGAATTTTTTTGAGGGGTGCGAGAGGAGCAGGTTTGCAGGATGCAAACACGTAGGATATGTGTCTGGGAACTGCTGTGTATGTGCAGCCACAGCAGAAAGAAGCTGTGTGAGCAGCAAGAGGAGTGACTGGCAGCATTTCTTACAGGAATCAGTTGCTGAGGCAGGACTGCTTCAGAAAAAGAGCTTGGGGTGAAGTTTCAGCCTAATAGTCTGCCTGTAACCCACTCCCATCCAGGAATGTCTGATTCACACCGTGAATAAAGCAGACTTCCAGGTAGAAGATGCCCAGAGATGGGGTCACTGCTTTTCCTTTACCAGAGAACAGAGGCACAGAGCTGAGAAATCAGATATTCTGTGCAAGAAACAGGCAAGGGGTGACAGATCTACTGGTAGAGGGCTGCGTTTTTGTGGGTTTGTGTAGCCCCATCAGCATATAAACTCTTTTTGTCTCTTTTAAATAATACGGTATTAGAGATATATGAATTGCAGTATCTGCACACCTGGCCTGGGTCTGGAGAACCCATGAAATGTGTTAGACTTGTTATTACTTGATTATTCCTTTGCACAGGTGTACGTTTCTGCTTACAAATACTTAAGAAACCTCTCTGCTGATGTATAAACTCACAGTGTTGAAGGCTAGAGAAAGTTCCTTGATATATGACAACTCATCACGTGCCATTGCCCCTGCATCAAATGCATTAACTTGTTTTTGGTTACTGCAGGTCTTCTGGTCTGACTTTGAAAATACATACATATATTTAAAAAAAAAAAAAAGACAGTATCCACTTTGTGCCTTGAAAGTCAGCCTTCAGCCACTCTGGCTATTAAAAAGTCCTAAATTCTCACTTGAGTTTGTTTGACTTTGACTTGCAGTTATCTATTTTTCTCTGAAAGATTAAAAATGTCATTGGTATCCAGCAGAGACTTCCAGACACATCTCACAGATACTTAAATGCTTACACATTATACTCATGTCACGTCTCAGTCTCCTTTCCAGTAAGCGAGGCAGATTGAGCGCTTTAAGACTTTCACCATTAAGTACTTTCTTCAGCCCTGAAATCCTCTCTGTGGCTCTTTTCTGCACCGTCTCCAGTTTTCCAACAATCTTTTAAAAGTGTGAGCAACAGAAACTGCATAATCTTATATTGTCTGTATTAAAACCAATTGTGTTTGAATGGGCTCAGCTCATCAAGCAATTGAGATCACTTGGAGTGTCGTTCTCATTGCTGTCTGTCACTCCACCAATGTTCCTGTCACCCTCAGATTTATCAGCTGTGAATTTACAGTGTTTACATCCAAATCATTGCAGAAAACATTGACTAGCATCTGACCTGATGCTGATCCTGGTAAAACTCTCCTGTTTGATAACGACTACTGATTCATAGCTACTTTTTAACAGGCTGTTTGCCAACTCCTAATCTAATTAGTGCATGCTCTGTTGCTATTTCTAATGCTTTTTGATCGGAATATCACACAGTGTTAATTCTAATCTCCATAAAAATATGAATATCACATCTCTTCATTGACCTTTATCATTCAGTCTTTACCTTCATCGTATTATTTGATGCGCCTCATCAAAGAAAGAAATTGCATTTGTCTGCTAAGGCTTATTTCTCCTAAAACTGTATTTACCATCATTAATTCTATTTCCATTCTTCATTGTTTCAATCCCACAGCAACTTTTCCAATATACAGCAAGAGCTCAGGATATGTTAGAGGCCTGGCTTTGAGGTCAAGTATGTTGGGTTATCAACCCAAACAATTAAATTTTTAAACACACAATACAAAACTGAAACATTTTATTGTATTGGCTCGATGCTCATTTACACTTATACATCATCAGGTGATTAAAATGACTACTTGCCATACAACTTTAAGTGTAACCTGTGGGAAAACTCCTAGTCCTGGCCACTGTTTTCCAAGTGTTTCCCAATGACCACTGGTATGGAAACCATTACAACTTTAGGCTTCCAGGGAGAGCTACACGCTTCCTGAAGCCTGCCTTAGAACACCACCATGAAAGGGACAATGATGAAATATCAGCTATCATGTAACTATCTATAAATGTTAGATTTCTACAAAGTGATTCCACTGAATTGTAATTAAGGGTTTGAAAGTCGAATGATTTTAAGTGCTAGTTTTAATTACCGCTTGGTGAACTTTAGTGTGTTAGAATTGTCACAACTTTCCTTTAGAATTAGTGTCAAGCCAGGCAATACAGTGGGAAATTATTAACTCATACTTTGGTTCGGCAATTATCTGCATTACAAGGTTTATGCAATTAGCTGTTTAAGATGTCATTATATTTTGCCATCTGGTACACAGGAGTTTATGCATATGAACAGGCACATGTTGAAGTGATTTTCACTATATGACACTTGATCTCAACCCAAATCATCACTATAATGAGTGGAAGACACAGTGTACAGTACATTAGTGGCAGGTGCATACTATCAACTTCATTTTAATAGAAGACTTTCATGTTTCCATTTTTAAAGTATTCTGCACAAGTGCTGAAGAATTAATTGCTCGTTTGCAATTTAGCAAAAACCGAGGACACGTTATTGCTAAATGCTAAGGAACATCAGCTTTCAGGAAAGCGGCCACTAATTTAAGTTCTTTCCATCTGCAACTCCAGGCCAATTTCTGCTCCAGACAATAAGAAAGTCTCAGCTAAGTTCAGCTTAAAACATTCTCTGGTTTGTTGGGGAACACATTGAATTGCCTCTGATGGGCTCACAGCACTGAAAGCCTCCCGAGGATGCCTTAAACCCACCTGTGGTGTGGTCCATGTGTGGCGACCTCCAGCATGACTGGTCTCTGCCAGTACACACCATAGTGTTATCTGTGTCCTTGGCCTTACCTCAGTGTCTGACGTCACTTGTGCCTGTTGGCTCATGTTTGACACACAGATTCTAAATCTGGGGGGAAAAGGTGTTGCTGTTGGCAGCCTACCACAAGGAAATCCTCGCTTCCAGGCAGTACAAAAATGTAAATATCGATAACGCCAGCCCTGCGTGCTTAGATAATACCTGGTATTTCTGACACATACTGCGTCTGGTGTTCTAAAAATACTCACAATCTTTAATTAATTAAATTGCATGCAGCTATTAACCTCATTTGACACAAGGAAACCAGTCTCTGGAATGGTAAGAGACCTGCTCAGTCACGGGAAGGCTGTGCAGAGCCCGAGAGTGAGTGAACTGCACTGCAGGCTGTTAAAACCGGGTTGCAACTGCAGCACTGTCCTTTACCTGCAAAAGTAGGTGCCATGGTTTGGGGCAGGACACAGATTTGGCACTGAGGAATGGATAGAATAACTTCTGCCACCTCCTCCTCCGAGCTTATCTGAGAGCTGAACAAGGGACTGCTCCTGAGACAACACAAATCATGTGGGTCTGCTGGAAAATCACACTTCTTAGGAATACTTATTTTTTTGGATTCTGGTATTCCACTCTGGATACACCCCATGTCTTGGGGCAGAGGTGGTTGTCTCAGAGGAGGAGAAGGTGGCATTCCCAGTCCTGCTTCCAGCCCCGGCCCTGGCTCCAGGCAGGGGACGGCGATGAGTCTCCATGTGCAGTCGCTGCAACTTCATTATTGAATTACATTAGCAGGCCGCCCTCTAGTGTCATATTTTATTACTTGGGTAAAAAAAAATGGGCCGGGCAGGTAAAAATGTGTCTTTTCGCTTAGCAAGCACCAGCAAGAGAGGCAGCCACTGAAGCAGCCAAAAACCATTTCAGTGGAGCACACTGGGAAGTTCTCTGTCAGGTCGCAGTCCCTAAAACTTGGTGTAAAAGGGAATTGCTACTGAGGTTCTGGAAGCTGATTGCAAAAAGCCCAAGGAAAATATTACAGATTCTGTGCAGAATTTGCCTTTCCTTTAAAACCAGTGTTACTGTTTCCGTGGGTGGGTATACCAACACTGTGGTATTTACGTGTGTCTGTACCTCTAATGTGAATTGTGTCGTCCTCCTGTAGGTGCATCAGTGTCATTCAGGGAGATTCAGGAATGTCCTTCAAGGCAACACTCCCAGTGCACGGGGATCCTTTTGCTCAGGCTAAAAACCAAAAGGTGATAGGCATAAGGTAATGGGCAGTGATTATCCAGGAGTTTGCAGCATTTCAGAGCTAAAAACAGAAAACACTTAACACTGGACAACCAATAAGTACTTCTATGCTCTGAAACCCTTATGGCATTAGCATTAACTCATCAGAGCTGCCCTGGCTGGGCTGGTCAGGAGTGGGGAAGGGCACGAAGCACCTTTAGGACCATCAGCAGGGCAGGACATGCCAACAGCTGGCAGGAATTACCAGGTGAAGGCAGCGAGTCCATCAGCTGTCCTTGTGCATTAATGTCCCCCCACGCTGAAGCCACCGGCCCATCTCCCATTTTTCTGAGCATTTTTCTGAAGCGCCCCTTCCCTCTGGGTAAATAAAGGGAGGACCCTCAGCGCCAGTGGCAAGGCACAAGGATCCCCCCCGGCTGGGGACGGGGGTCTGCCCCTCACTGGAGAGGGCGATGGTGTCCCTGGGTTTGGCTTTGGGAAAGGTGGGAAACGGTTTCCCTTGGGGGACTGTGGCGTTTGCATCCTCATCCCTCCTCCCCACACCCCTGTGGATTCCCTGAGGAGGGCGCGGGGCAGGCCTGGCCCTGCCCGCATCGCACCCACGCACCGCCGCTGACGGGACCCTCGGGCAAAGCGCGGCCGAGCCTGCTGGGATGCCTCAATCCGGATCGGGTTTTTAATTGTTTTTCCCCAGTTTTGCCGTACTTTTGCCGGGTTTTGCGGTACTTTTGCCGGGTGCGCGCTCGGGAGCCCGCGCGGTCCCGCCGGGAGGGGGCGCTGCGCCCTGAGGCGGGCGGGGCGCGGCGGGAGCGCGCGCG
>VXBX01008312.1:0-23414 GCA_013400415.1 Scytalopus superciliaris
AAGGGGGTGTCTGTGGAGAAGTACCCTCTGTACTTCTAGGCAAAACTCCCCTCACTACTATCAAAATATAAAGTCATGGTTTTTCATTAGTCCAGATACTAGAAAGATGAAAACTTTTGGGATTAGCATCTGTAGTACCAAACTTAAACAATATGAAAGACTAGAAAATATTAAAATTATAGTTAAGCAGAGTTGTCCAAGCCATGATTTCATTGTTCATTTTGGTTTTTTATCATGTGCTTGTATTTACAAATGCAGATTTTGCTGAATATTATAAGCAAACTGTAACTTTTGAAAACTACAACACGCATTTGTATTAAAGGATAGCTAAATGATTTCAGAAACACATTTTAGAAATACAGAAGTTCATAACATACAGTAAAAATCAGGTATTTGAGTTGACATTAACATAAGAAAAAGGAGCAATGTATCTGAACAGAGAAAATTAGACAAACAAAATTATTTTAAAAGATGGGCTGGCAGGAAAGCAATTATTCTGACGAATATTGGTGATAGTTTTCCTTTTGATCTAAAGATATGGAGCCAAAAACAGCATTTAGTTTTACTTTTGAGTAATTGAATACAAAGCAGTTTCAATCTTACCTTGTTGAGCATATTTTCTTAAAATAGATAATGATTTGCTCTCTTTTTCCTGCATTTCTCTGCACCAGTGAAGACTGTTACATTTATAATCTTTAGTTGTCTCCTGGAGCATTGAAAATACTGAAGTAAAAGGGTTTGATCTCATCCTGAACACTGATGCCACTTCCTATTCAGTGAAAAACAACGGATGACTCCACTTCTAAAGCTGGAGCCGCTTTGTTCTCTTGAGTGTCCTGAAGGGCACTGCCATCCCACCCCACTTGGCATCCTGGCAGCATCAGGCAGCACCATATTATGTCATGCCACGTCACTGTGGGTGCAGCACCACACTGTCTGAGCATAAAAGTGCTGGCAGACATTTGGGTTAGAAGGAAGCTTTTTGAAGGCTTCTCAGTTAAGAAGTACTGTTGAAAAAGTAGTTCACAGAGATGTGTTCATGTCAGCGTGAAGAGCTTCTGGACAGATAAACTCTTCCAGCATCCAGGCTCGAAACTACAGCCATTTCAAAGGCTCTTCCTCTTGCTGTCATATGATGGGTTGACCTCTGATACTCATTTCTTTGTTACTTCTCCTTTCTAATGCAGTATATCCTGGTGTGACACAAAGCTTTAGGGTGTAGGAAACTGATTTCCAGAGAATAGACATACTTGCTCTTCCTGGGGAATGGGCATATGCTATGGCAATAAGAAAAAGATTAAATTTTGATGGAAGGGGGGAAAAGGGCAACACAGACATCACCAAGACGGCTTCTGAAATGCCAAACTACCAAATGGAAAGCTGTGAGCAGAATGGGAGTGCTGCTGTTCTTGTCACAACACTAAGAAGCATCCAAAAGCAGCACAGCCAGCCCTGGCTCACAGCAGTAGTGGATCTCTCATCTTCCCACTGCAGGACCACATCCTGGAGTCTGTGTGCATAGCTGTGTGTGAATGATGACCAGGAACACAGCACCATCTAAGGCTCTCAGTACATCTTTTAATTTAAAACCAACACTCAAGCACATAACATTTTGTAAGACTGGCACCTGGCTTCAGGATGCCAGACCTAGAATAGCAGGAGGGAAAAAGATAATCTAAAAAGAAAACTGTTCTCAAAGAGAGAATTTTTCACTTTTCTCCATCAAATGGGAACCTTGTAGCTCCCTGACAGAATGACAGTATTTTTTACTTGCCATATTTCAGGTATTCTGACTGCATAGATTACTTTTTTATAGCTAAAACCACTAAAACACATTTGAAAGAACACTTTTACGAACGTTTTCATAGGTATTCAAGAATTTATCAAAGGATATTCTTTGCCCATTGATTCAAAGTGGATTGACACAACCATCAATACTACATTTCTAAAATCAAAATTCAAAATAAAATTAAATGGTAATTCCTATTAAAATACTGATTCTGTAACAAGGGCACAATAACCCTGGTGCTTTTAATAAGACTCCAAATGAGGCTGACAAACTCCTGAAAAGTATCTCTCTGAAATATTTGCCTTCTGTGTATGTCTATTCTTTTGCTAATTTTTCTAAAGAAAGTCAAGTTTTGGCCCGTGACTCTCACCAAAGATTTTTTTTGCGATTGGTTTTCTTTTGTCCTTTACATGAAAACAAGTTTGCTCTTAAAAACACTGTGATATAGAATTTTTTTCCTCTCTGAAGAGAGTTTGTCAAATATAACAGTTCAGAAATTAACAGTTTTGTGCTGTTTTTACTTAAATGTTAATGCTGCAGTGAAGCTGGGATCACAGAGCTGCAAGGAAGAGAGCAGCTGCTTCAAGGAAATAGAAAATCCAATGGATTCAGTACCATAAAGAGCTTTGGCAGCAGGTGCACAACTCAGAATGATGGTTCAATTTCAGGGAAACTTTTAATAATATTCTGAAAAAACAGGCTAGATAAAAAAGGACACAATCACCACAGGGGATACACAAAGCCATGATATTTCTACTAAACAGAAATGAGAGTGGCAAGAGTGAGTCAAATCATGTCTACTGCAATGCCTCTACCTCTGCTTCTCCTCAATAGGACTGCTGATATCTGCTTGGACTGGTACTGTCCTGTCATGCACCTTTCTTCTACCATCTCTTTTTTTTTATTATTTCAATTTTTTTTACTCAAAGAGATTGACCTTTTTGTGAGACTGTCATGTTGTCATATATAAGTACAGTTTATGTGGTTCTGGCTGCAGGATGTAAAACTGGGGGCAGAATAAAAGAAAGCTCCTAACCTGTTATTGGCAACAAAATGACTGCCACACAACATTTATTTTTTTCATGCAGGCAGATAAACTTCCTCTAGATCAGAAAGTGAAAGAATCTGCCAAAGCAGGATTGCACCATCAAACACAAACCACAGCAGCATTACATCAAGTAGCATGTGCAGTACTATTTGATAGTTTTTAAGGCCTTTCACAGACTACAAATAAATATAGTAGTCTTGATAAGTTACCATTGAGAGTGAGATATTTTACCCAACTCTAGACAACTGGCAGCTAAGTTTGGAGGCCCTGAGTCTTTACGAACAGCTTATTGTGCTTCTAGGTACTTATTTCCAAGGACAGGTAAACTGGAACAAACAGGAAGAAAAATCCAGTCTTAAGAAACTTGCAGCCTTGTTTCACGAGAGGTGCTGTCAGTATGTAAGACCTTATTGACCTATAAACAGGGCAGAACAACCACAACCACATTCTAAATCATGAAAATTACTTTTCAAGAGAAAAGCCCAAATATAAATCTGTCTTTATATTATTTTTTAAATTATTCACCATTATGCAACAGTGCAAGGCTATTATTTGAAATTGAATTATAGAAAAAAATTAGAAATTTGTTTACAAATTTTTAAATTAAAAGACAAGTCCATAATATGCAGGTCACTTCCTTTCAGTAGTTCATGAATAAAACAAACTGAAACACAAAGTACAGATGAACCATAAACATGGACTGAATCATTATGACTATGCTGAGAAAGTGTCACTGTTTTAACTGATGTTTTGTAAATATGATCCTTGGACTTTTCATATGTGGGTGGTTCAAGCTGAAGCCCTGGGTACCGTCACAGTTATCACTAGGCTCAAGATGAAGCTTGAAGAGAATCACTTGTGTACTGCAGCAAGAGGTACTCTAGGAGCACATGCCTGCTGTGGAAAAGCTGAGCAGACTATACCAGAACATTGTCTTCTCTGTGTATGCAAGTACATGTTAAGAGGAATGATGGGAAAAACTGAAAAGAAATTAAGACGTATGCAACCAATAATAAAGCACACCTTTAACACTTTGTTTCAGGACAAAATATGAAAAAATCAAAATATTAATATGAACATGAACAGTCATCTCAGTTCATAATTCCTACAAATTAAAACACAGTAATTCAAAGATTACTGGCAAAAGTTGCACAGCTAGGTATCATTTTCCATCTGCTCTTGATAAGTAATTTAGAACAGTTTTATGCAATTAAACTAGTAATATTGAAATTGGAGATGAAGAAGTTAGTTTGCTATTTACAGCTTTTCTCTTTGGCTGTCCCTACACATCCTGTAAAATTTTAATCAAAGTATTCCCCATTTCAATGAATGATTCACATGTGATTTTTGATAGGAGTGTTTAGTTTTTAATATAAAATGTTCTAGACTTTGTTTCCCACCATTTTTTCTTGTAACACTATTAAGAATGTGTCGCTTATTGCTTGGGGAACATAGTCAACAGGAATGGAACTGACTCTTAGCCCAAATTCATAAAAACACACAGACTCAGAGCATCTAGTTCGTAGTTCTTTCTGAATTTTGTTTTTACCACTGTCTCAGAATTTGTTTACTTAAGTGTCCTCATCTACCACACTGGTTTTTTTTACGAGATCTTTATCATAATCACCCCTTTCTCTCTAAAGACAAAGGAAGCTTAAAAAGCCACATCTACTTCAATAAATTGGAAGCCTCACAGGTTTTTAGTGTTCTAAAAATAATTCTTGGCAGGATGGGTCAGCAGCAAAAAGCTACAAATGTGATTATTTCATTACAATATAAAAGTCACTCTTTCTAGGATATTAAAAAGAAAAGTGACCATGAAAGTTATATATCCACATTGGCTTTGTCTATCCATTTTTTTCTTATGATAACTGTTATATATATCGTAATGCTTTAAAAACTATTTTATCTTCTTAATATCCTAGCTAATACATAAACAGACTGATTTAACACATTTTAAGGACTATGTTTACTTTGTTGGTTGTTGCTGGATAATAATGGGGACAAGATCAGTGGAATAAAAAATAATTCATGGAAAGTCAGCAGCAGTATCACTCACCTGCCAGTGGAGTATTATATTCCAGATCAAACCAAGGGTCAGCTTATGATTTCCATCCACAATGTCTGAGCTCCCTATATTTACCAAATCAACCTATTATAGAAAAAAAAAATAATTGTAGAATAATAACAAGCATAAGAGGTTGGAGGGGGAGAAAGGGATGGGCTTGGGTAAATTTCTCATGTTTTATAAATGGCACAATTAAAATTCTGGAAAAAAGCCAGCAGTGATCTGAACTTCCAATTATTCCAGTTATAGCATGTTGAGAAAATACAGAATTAAAAGTAACCATTAATAATAACTCAAACACCTTTTATATTAAGCCTCTACAATTACAAATCACAAAACTGATGGGAGACAGAAAAACTGTACTATGTCTCATGCTACCTTACATAATACAATTATCTGAAAGTCACACACACACGCATAGAGACAGTGTAAGAACCTACAAACACAAGACACTAGTCTACATAGTCAGATAAAATAGAACTTATTTTTCCTTAATTGAATTCTACAATGTATAAGGAAAGGCAGGATATGTTCTGGAATACAGATAGAGCAGTAATTGTCATCCAAGCAAGTCTTTTCCATATTAGTTCATCCAGTAATGCTGTTTTCCATAATTGTATCATGCATTTGCATTTCATAATGCATCAGCATTTACCACCCTGGAATACTCTTTCCTGCACATGTGAAATGATCCTTCACTCTCCCCCATTATTTTTTTTTTTTTTTTCTATCTAAATAGGGAAGCCAAATCCATGGATGTGAGGGCAACACAATAACAGCTAAGTCCTGCACTTATGGATAGAACTATGACTCTCAAATGTGCATCCTCAGTGTTCCATAGATGTAGTTTTTCACTGGCACAACTGATGTTTATATGGAAAAGTACCCCATTCCTTCACAAACTACAGTCTGTGTATCTTTACTGCACTTCTGAAGTTATTTGAAGTTACAAAGTTACATCTGAAGATTGATTAAAGGTTTTGCACCCTCAAAATAAGCTACTTTTCTTTTTATTTATTTCAATGCATCTATCTTTAGGTCATTTTTATGAATACTTCAGAAAGCATTTGCTGTGAACATTTGTAACCAGGTATACAATCAAACCTTCTTGTATACTGTGAAATAATGAATTGATTTTTTCCAATAATGTCAAATGTTGCAGATTTTGAATAATTAAAAGTTTTCCCTTCTATTTACTTACAACAAATTCCATTAAATAAAAATAAAAATAAAAATCAAGCTGGAGGTCTCTATGCCAATCTTATAAGATCACTTTCATTTATGCACAAATCTTTAGATGGATTACCTTAGATTTATAAAATAAATAGGTTTATTCGGCAGTTGAACTCAAGCATGTTTAGTGACCTACTGCAGCTATCAAGAAATCCAATATAATATGCAGCACAGAATACATTATCTTTGTTCTGTCACCTCTTACTGGCAAGTTTAAGTGAGTGCTACAGTTTATTTGAATTTATCCTTAAGGAGGATATATGATAAAATTAGTTGGCCACTGGAAATGTCTGCTAAAGTTATGGGTCCATTAGAATACCAGCATAAGGAAGATACTATGAGAATATTTCCTCAATAATGCATAGAATAGTGGCCTGAAAAGTCAATCTTCACAAAGCAGAACTGAAAGTGGGTTTGATATGATTAATGTTTTGAACCATGAGGAACAGACATCTCTGAAAATTTACCAAAAATATTATTGTAGGAAAAGCCTTGGTTTTTCAGATGTTGTAATTGTCAGAGGTTGTAAGTAGGTATTTTAACAGCAAGCACCTTGTTACCAGCTATGGATGACTTCTTGTAATTAAGTTTTGAAAATCTATTTTAAACACCATGCATTAGCATAAAACCATGCATGTTGATCTGTATTCAGATAGCATCCATTATAGATGTATTATTCAAAATTTGCTGGAAGAGGATTTTAAACTTAAAATACATTCACCCCTGATGCTGAATGACAAAGTATCCAAGCCACCCTAATAAAACTGCCTTGACTCCAGTATTTGTAGGTTATAGACCAAAGTTTGATTCAACACCTACAAAACATTTTCCATGCTGTTTATAGAATGTTCTGAGCCTGTCTGGCCGAATACTTACATTGTTTCTCTGCAAAACCTGGAGTGCTTTGTTGACATTGTTCAGAGCATGAACTCTTGTGGAGCCCTTTTCTTTTGCCTACAAAGAAAGTAAACCGAATTTGACTGTCCAAAATCAGAAACTAGAGTACATTATAGGTATCTCAAGTCTTATATTACACCTGTAGTTTCCTATTTCATAACTTTATGGTAAGCGAATATTACCATAGGTTGGGGTTATGCAGCTTCCCAACATGAAATAAAGTCAACTGTGCAATAAACTGGATCCACATTTGGAAGGTAATTTGGTACCTTGACACTTTTCAGTGAATGAATCATTGAAATGAATATAAAATCAGATCATTCCAGATTCTATTTATCATGATTAGTTGTCTTCTGCATAGCAATTTAGGATCATTACTATGGCAACTAAACAGATAATCATCAGTCTTTTTAAAATTTATTTAGAAATATGTTACCTCTGGATTTTGATTCTCAAACTGCCAGCCTGCTTTACTACATGTTTATGTGAAACTTTCAGAGAAAGATACTGACCTTACAAAGTCCAACCAGCAACACAAGAGAGAACATTTAAAAATATATGAAGTGTCACTAGAATGTCCAGGTTCATAAGTACCAAGTTGTTCTCTCTTTTTCAGGCAGGTACAACTCAAATACATGGACCATACGTATGAAATTTATTAGCAAAACATTCCAATTCTACACATTACATTCTATTTCAGCTAAAATCTAGATATCTAAATAAACCCTGACTCAGTCTTGTTTCTCTTTGCCTGACTTCCTTAGTAAGTGCACACAACAATGTAGAATATTTTCATTTCAAATATATGCCTAGCAAAGGTTTACTGCCCAATACAGCCCTCAGTCACACCATTTCCTCAATTTCAAATTAAACATATTCAGACCCCTAAAAACAGTTTCCACAGGTCCTCGTCAATGGCAGAAATCAATTAATATCACCAACTATGCTTATCACAACATCAAGACTTCAATACACAGTAAATATATTTAAAAATACATACAAGTTTTTGGCCTGAAAGGCATTCCAGGAGCTCCAGAAGTCTTCGTCCATCTCGAAAATCATTAAAAAGGTCTTCAATGTAGCGTCTTCCAAACTGAAATGAAAAAAAATTGTTTCTAGTGAGTTCAAACACAAGGGAAAAAAAAAAAGTATGACACAAAGGAAAAGATGAAAATATGAAATTCATAGGATTCTTTCACATACATTTGTTTTAAACAGGGCTATAATGTTTAAGAGATGTGCTTACCTTATTTCAAATAGATGCCATTACTTCAAACAAACAAGGCAGAACTAAATATTAATAACACTAGAACACTGATTGGCAATGAAAGTGAAAATCAGGAGAAAAAGATAGGAAAAATAATTGGAAAAAAAAAGAAACAAACATGAAAGAAACACAAAAACCGCCACACTCAAGAAGTGATATAAAATTTAAGTGCCTAGTAGGTGCTCCTTCATGCGCAAGGAACAAACTTGGAATTACACAGAGGAAGGTAAGTCTTAGGCTTATTCTACTAAGGCTCTTAGAAACATATTTATGTTAATAGGACATACTTGGAATTGTACTGAGTCAGGGCCTCACTGCTGGAACTGGCTAATGGACACCTCACATTCTGTACACAGCATCAGTGAAAGATGAAAGGAAATATTTGAGATTTTCCCTCCTATGACAACGGTATAAACCAATTTGCTCTTTCTAAAATTCAAGCCAACTGTCTAATCTATGCTTTGACTACTGCACTAGAAATATAGAAATATAATTTTGTAGAGTTTAGTGCAAGTTTTATCTGCACCCATCAATTTTGAAATTTTTTGTATGTATGAGAGCTATTGAGAACCACAATAAAAAACAGTGATTGTTGTGTGCAGTGCCAAGTAGATTCACATGTCCACATCACTTCTAACTTGTGAAGTTTGACAGATGCTTTGATTGATTTGAGAGGAAGCATCTGTACTTTAATTTTCTAGAATTGACACCATGCTGACCTACACTGCACATCTTCCACTTTTATCACAGAGCAATGTAGAATTGGGAATTACACAGAAAACATTTGTTTTCTTGTCAGCAGTGTTGTTCTGGTACTCACTGAAGCACTCATTAGAGCTAGCAGGGAATTTTATGAAAACTTATTTTGTTAGGAGCTACCAATTCTTTTGGAAGATTTCTTAAATAGAGAACATAATTAAGGACATAAAGTTTCCAGTGCTAAACTAATTTTTTCCTCAATCAATACGTATTTATGAGTACTGCACAAACTTCAGTGCTATTAGCTACTCTGCCATGACTCCATGTTCCTTTCTCTCAGAATGCTTTTCTAAGGCAAGAGCTTCTTTCAGTTCTTCTTGCAGTTTTTGGTAAGGTCTTGTTTCTGTTTCACGGAATAAACAAATCCAAAACATCACAAATTTTCTGTAGAATTGAGAATCCTTCTTTTCTAGCCAGTTTTCACACCATGCACAACCCATTCCAACTAAGCTAATTTCTACTCTATTACCTAAAACATGTAAGAACCAATACTGAATAGATTCATGTATGATTTACTCACACTGCTCAGCCTCTTGAATTATCTGTTCAAGTAATAATACTCAACAATTCTATTTCCTGCTTTGCATTGAGTATGAGAAATAGCTTTATAAAAATGTTTTAAACTATGGTATGAAAAATTATGTGCCATTATGCAAGTCATGTACAGAATTCCTTAAGTTGTTGGACAAAATTAACATTAAAACATACAACTAAATCAGAGAGACCTTATTGTGTCTTGCAAAACAAAAGTCACTTTTGCAGAGGGGAAATGCAAGATCTGTGCACTCCGAGGGAACACTTTAACATTCTTTTGAAAGTTGAAGTGATCAATAGGCCCTTCTGTAACAGAGTTGTGCCCATTATGTTACTTTCTCTGGGAATTCGAGTACAATGACATATTGATAAGAGAGTACAATTATATTGGTTTGTATCACACAGGAAAAACAGCCTTCATAACTGCCTGTGTTTTTATCTTCCTTCCTTTTTACAGCATTTAAGGTATTCATAAAGTTTATGTTGAAATCAATCTAGGACAGTCAAAAAATCTGCTTAACAAATAATATTTTTTTTAAAGCTTTTAGAAATAAAATAAAGACACAGCACAGTAACATCTGCAGCAGGAGATATTAATTACAAATATATTGCAAGTAAACCTTAAACCAAAAGTTTCATTGATTTTTTTAGGTTCTTGGAAGAATATCTTCCATTAATCACAACTAAAAAGACCTTAAGACACTCTGAACTACTGTCACACATCTCATCCTAAATCTGAACATGGTTGCTATTTTCTGACAACAGAATAATTAAGCCTTCTTGCTCAAATAGATTGAATGTCTTTTCTGGATCAACATTGCAATACGTCTTCAGACACAAAGGGCTCAAAGTTGCATCAGATAAATTTTTCATGTCATTGAATAGTGTCTGTTAACTTGAACTTTTGAAAACTACAAAAAAACAAGCATGGCTAGTCAATGGCTTGCCAAACAAATGCCTAGTCAATCATGTGCTATATATTCTTGTTGAAAATAACCTTTTTAAAAATGTTTTTAGATTGTGACCTATAGTCACCACCCTTTACCCACAAAGGAATGAAGATGTTCAGAAGACTCTCCTGTGGATGTTGATTTGTTCCTCACTCTGTAGTACACATTTATCCAAAACCTAATTTTTAAAAAATGCTCAAAGCAGCTGCTTGTTGAATTGTTTGTTCTTGTTTACTTTTTTCCTTTTCAAAACCGTAATGATGGAAGAGAAGAGGGAAACAAGAGAAAGTATAGGACAGAGGAAGGACTGCAGATACTCAATGTGAAGCACAAGATAACTTTCCCCTAGAAGGAAAAATTCCCTTCTAGAAGTAGGAAAAATGTAAAACTAAGAAAGGAACTCATTAAAATCTTAATGACTAGAAAGAATAGCTATATATGACAGTTTTACATAACTTACTGTCTTCATGCTAAATAAAGGTCAAAATACAAAATTTCTTGATTTAGCTGATAGGGCTGTTGGCTGCAACTGATGATCCTGCATAACACAAGGGGACCTGAAGGAAATCCAAGGGATTTCTTTTAAAGGAGAATCATCAAAAAATGTGATACAGAAGGGAAGATAAGATTCCTGTTCTATCATGGATTAGGACTGAAGAAAGGAATTCACAAATTACATTGGTGTGGAAAAAAAAACCTTCTTATGCTACACTACACCCTGGTCATGTACACAAGCCTTAATCTTAGAATTACAGGGTACTGTACAATTAACACGTGGGGAAAACATGGAATTTGCAGTAGAGTCTTCCCCCAGTAGTTATAAGGGAGTGAAGCACTCTTAGAGTATTCCATGCACAAACTCAGCCACATGTAAATATTCCAGAATGCTCTCAATATTAAGTAGACTGAAATGATATCTCAAGTGTACACGTGTTCCAAACTTAGACAGCAACTGACACAATTTTATGCCAAAGAACAATACCTAAAAACACAAAAGCTGGTGAAAAAGAAGAAAAAAGAGGGAAAATAGGAAATAGACTGAAATTAAGTGTTAATAGATTACTGCAGTTGTATTTTTTTTTGTTTGAATATATTTAGATGTCTTAAAACATCAGCTTTTATCCTACATATCTCACTACTTTCTATTTTCATTGTCATTCCTGTGTTCTTCTTTCCAAAGAAATAATAGAACTCATTGTCTCTATGTAAATTTAACAAATAAATTTTACCAAACAACTGAATTATTTAATTAGCTCATTCATCAGATACATAATCAAAGAAGTTAGTATTGTGGGAAATATTGCATGAAAAGCTGGTATTCTATGAAAAGCTCTCTATTCAAAGCAAAGTGAAAGTCAGTAATTGTGAAAGAAATACATAGAACACCATGAAATAATTAAAAAATAACTTGTCCAGAGAAGGCACAAAGACATCTGTTCATGAACATTGCCTCTCCAATAAGTCAAAGCTCTAAAAATTTTGATTAGCATAAAACTGTTAGCAGATGTTCTATTTTAGAATAAATTAGCATAGGCAAATTCTATATTAAAGGAAAATACAGCAAAGTGAAAGGAAATAAGAAGGGGAAAGTGCTTGGAAGAAAGGGGAAAGGAAAGGGAAGGAAAGGAAGATAAGACGATTAAGAACAAGTGTCAAGGTTTAAGTGGGACCACAAAGAGGACAGGAGGAAAGGGGATTGAAAACATAGCTTGACCCTAGAGGCATGGGTGTGGGAATGGCAGGGAAAAGAAATCATAAGTAGGGGTTCTTTCAGGAAAGTTTTTGTTCCAGTCTCCAGCGGAAAGTTTCCCAAACAGAATGAAAGGGCTTATTATACCACTGACTCTATGGAAGTGGGGAATCGTGATCAGTATTAGAGAGACCCTGCCTGCAGTTAGGTTGAGAAGTGGGATAACCAGGTTTACTGGACCATGTGGCTTCAAGGGCCTGGCACATCAGGCCCACACTGGGCACCAAAAAAGGACTGTTGTAGTTGTTTAAGCCCATTTGGCAACAAAGCACCACACAGTCACTTACCCACTCACCCCATCCCACCCACCCCCAGCCCAGGATAATGGGGTTTGGCTGCTGTCAGTGGGTGGGGAGCAGCTGTGTTGTGCATCACTTGTTTNCTCCCCTCCCCATTGCACTGGGAGGTTGAGGGAGTGTGGAGTCATATTTAGGTATGGGCTTAAACAATGACAAGACATAAATTTTCTCCCACAATCAACAAGGGTAGAAAAGTAGTACTATTTCCTGAGATTCATAAACACTCAAAATTTCAAGCAATGAGTCCATAATAAAAACTCCAGTAAAATACATTATAATAGATGACTGAAACACAACTATTCTTTGAGGTTCTTTAACAGGCATATATTTTTTTGTGGTTTAGAAAAATGTCATGTAATAGATATATTTTTGCTTTTTTTTTCAGTATAATTACAAAGGGTAAAAACTTAGCTGAGGAAGAGATCTCTGACTTTTCATTTTCCTTTTCAGACAAGTATGCACTTAGAATAAATACACTTTTCATTTAAGCAGACTAGACTGTAAGAAAATTGTTACAATAAGACAAGTTAGATGTTATTTCTCATGCATTTTACAGTATTATTGGCTTATTATTATCCGTTCATATGGGAAATCAAGTAACCAAGACTATCAACAGATGGAGAGAGACAGTAAGTTAAAAGAGAAAAGGCACTGTAAGGACAGGGAAGTCAAGGTTCAGTATGGCATTAGACAAAAGATTTAAGGTTATATTAGGTGTAAATAGGAAAGATCAGTTTACAATAGAACTAGTGGACGTGGGAGTCCTTCAGACCCTCAGGACTGGAAAATAACTGAGATCTTGGCTTGGGACAAGACCTCTGTTTCCATGAAAAAAGGAAACCTGGACTGCAGAGCTGGAAGGGAGCTGCAATGCATTCCATCTGTGCCTGCAGCGTGCAAGGCAGTGGAACAAAGAGCCAGAGGTGCCCTGCAGTTTGGCAGTCTACTGATTGACTATTAAGAAATGAAAAGACAAGGTACAACTCAGAAAGGCAGAAGGACCTAAGCCGTAAGTCTTCATATAACTTTTTCAAATTACTGTCTCAAGTTCATTCTGTGGATCTGTAACTTTTGCTGAATAGACACCAGTAAGAAAGAAATAAAAACTTAGAAGGCTTACAACTAAGGCTTTAAAGTCCTTAGTAACACTCTAAAGAATCAGCCTTTTCTTGCAGTCAAAATATTTGATTCTTCACTCTGTGAAACAATAAAGAAAAGCTATTGTGCTAATCTCAACAGATCTTTTAAGTCAGTTTTAATAAAAGAAGGACTATTAATAGTTGTTCTTGATCTGCTAAATATATTAAAAGTTCAATTTCTTTCCCCAACATCCTTGTTTATGGTTTGTTCAAGTCTGCTGGGAAGTTCCATGAAAGTGACTGACATTTTCTTTCATTGATGCTGGATTACTATTGCAGTAGCAAAAGATATTGTCCCAGTCAGGAGGGAAGAAAGATGCACCAGGCATAGTTTAATTAGGCCTAGGTTTATGGACTCATGGGAAGCACCAAACAATAACTTGAGCCACCCAAGCCATCCTTTCTCCCTTCAACACTTTTTTCCCTGTTAGAACAGGGAGACATTCACTCTGCTGGAGGGGAAACTCAACATTAGTCAGCTGGAGGTCAAACAGTGCCAAGCAGTTTTCCTCACCACTGTCACAGATCCAATCTGTTTCCCAGGCTTTGTGGTAGACACCTTTTTTGCTCTCTAACTTCATTTTTCAAGGAATTACGTAGAGGAATAACTGATGAATGCCAGTATTTTAAAAATGACTGCTACAGACCAACTGTGAGGAAGGTGTACAACCCTTCTCTAAAGAAACCACATTCTTCTCCCAGTCAGAGAACCAAGTATTTCTGTGCCTTTCAGCAAGGCAACTATCACATTGCCTTCTGCAGGCACAGAACACCCAACTCTGTCCTTAAAGAGTGATCTAGGGGCAGGTTCTACCAGTTGTCTGGAAGCAGTTTGTGTTTGTGAGACAGGACACATACTTCCAGAGAAGAAGCTGGTTTCATATTCAGCCCCTGGAGTTGGGTAATGACATCAGATTCTCCTGGGACTTCCTGTTTGCTTCTGCTGGCAGTATATTTTCCCCTCAACACAGGCAGGCATTCTACTTTTGTAGTGTCATTACAGAGAAGGATATTTGCACACTCTCAGGTTTCTGAAGAATACTGTGTTATTTCCATATTAAAATAAATCAGAAAATCTCACACGTGAAAGAACTTTATAAAGTTACACTGAAATAATCCCCATCATCTGGATCACTGAAATTAGTAAATTATTTCCTCTGAAAGCAAAAGGAATTTATCATGCCTTTTTTTAAAGACACATGGCATTTTAAATGTCAAAACCAAAATAGTTACTATCTGTCCTATTTCAATATAAAATTTACTTATGGGTTTTTTCAATACAACTTGAATTCACTTTAATTAGATATTCTATCTTACCAATTAATGCCATTTGAAAATGAGATTTTAAAATTAAACACACCACAAACCAGATTATTTTCTTTCAGACTCAGTGTATTATATTTTTTCCTAAGAATAAAACTAGATTGAGGGCATATATTAATGGTAACAGCATGATAGTATTAAAAAACTGAAGATCTGTTTGGAACAACAAAATAAAATCTATTGATATAGTCACCAATCAGAGCAGGAGAAGTATAATGATATCAACAGTAGTTTTTTAATAGCACTACAATATATATATTTTTTTAAGTTATATAATCCATATTATTAATTGCTAAAATGAATTTACTTCAGTAGTTTTAAAACTTTTTTTCAAAAGGTTAAGTGTTCCTAAATAAGAAAATATCTTTTAAACAATTAATGTTGCTCACTGTGTGTAGACCATAAACATGCAAATGAAAGCATGAACAATTTATCATGAAAAATTTGATGGACCACTTTTAAGCTGACAGAGATGGTACAGCCACCTCTGAACACACATACCTGATTGTGTCAGGTTTTAATGTAATCAGATATCTGCTAACAAAGAAATAAACAAAACATTATTATTTCATATATGTGGGTATATTTCATAAGTATATATGTTTCCTTTAAAATATTTAAAATTACACAAAGTTTTTGTTTTGTAAGCAGTGGGTGGACAATGTCACTGCATTTGTTTGAAACAGTACAAAGCTTACAGGGATATACAAAGTTCACAGGGATATGCAAAATAAATCTGGCAGCTTTTTCACCAGTTGAATCTAGCCAGCTAATATCACTGAAGCATTTCTTATTTTGTAGTATATTGTGTTCAAGATCAATGCAGACTGGATGACTGGCAATTGGATTAAAATAAACCTTCTGGAAGGGGGAATGAACATGCACTCTGCAAGTCCCTGTAAGGTTTGAAAAATGACTTATGACTTCATAGTCAAGGATAGGGGTGCTTCTTTTGATAGTACACTTAGCGTCACACAACCTACTAACTGACTGCAGTGAGGGTTTGGTTTGTTTTTTTTTTTTCAAGGATGCATATAATTATGCTTCCCATTCTGCAAAGAGGTCTATAAGGAAGAAAATGACCATAAACTGACAACTAACTTTATTTATAGTGTTATCTGAGATGTAACTTTCAGTAAAAGATGGGATTTTAATTATATTTGCATGTTCAAGAATACTTGTATTGTTTTAATTTGCCCTGTGTAGGTATTTTTGAGGCTATAGTAGGTAGAGTTTTGCAACAGTATTTTTAAACCTTGGGAGATGCAAAGAATAAAATGCAGGGGTTTTGAAAGGAAAAGCTAGTTCATTTTCCAGTGGAGAAGAACAAACTGTATCCAGCAGATGCCAAATGCAACAATTTTGGCTAAAGTCTCATTTAAGGGAGCAGCAGTTTCACAGCAGTCTGTTTCCATGAATATTTGTTATTCAAGTAATTTATTTTTCTACACATGGTTAATAGAAAACAGGGGGAAAAAAAAAAAGAATGTCTTCACTCTTTATGAAAATATCAAGGTTTAATGCAATGCCTCGGACAGCAGGGAAAGATTCTGAAATGTTTGTCTTTTGTCTTACTGAGGTTCTGGATTTTAGAGAACAGGCTAGTATTTACACAAATAGGTACAGAATACTGCACATACTGTGATTCCTCACAGATGTCCTTTCTGAGTGGGTTTGGATACTCCTTTTATTGAGAGACAGGTTTTAGCAATACTTTTTTTTCATTATTTTAGAGTTTAAATCCTGGCTACAAAGAAAATTACGAGCAAAATTCCAAGATTTTACTTTGGAATCCCTTCAGGTACATTTCTTTGAGAATAAATAAAACAGACAAGACTCTTCTACTATCTATACCTGTAATGGCAAATAGTCAAGCATCTAAATAGGTGCAATAGTAATCAAACAAGAAAGAAACACAGTAATTTTCATCAATAAGAAAAGAAGAGGAACAGACTCCCTACGTCCTTGTAGCAAGTCATCCAGTTTGCTTGATTTGACTTTGGCTATGGAGGAAGTGCAAAGAACAAGAGTTCTGCCATTTCTTGTCATGCTTCTATTCCCACTAATTCTATTTTTTTTTACCTTTCATTAACATTCTTTGATTAGGAAACACCTGACCAGCATTTTAATTTTAACAAAAAGTACAAAGGAATGATGAAAGGGAACAGGGATATTGTACAGAAAACAAATAAGTAAGGACATTATGTACTTAGTCTTCATCAGTGACTAGTCATCCTCAAGAATAAACACAACTTGGTAGCCAAATAGAAACTAAGTTCTTGACACATCTGAGATAGAACTGCTTGCAAACACTTTTTTTCAAACATATTTTCATTGACTCAACTGAAACTTTAGTACAAATGGATGACTCATCCTCCCTCCCAAACATTTAATCAAACTCACTGCATTTTCTGGCACATACACTCCCTGTCATCTTGCTACATGGAATAGTTAAATCAAGGAAACAATTGTTTTAAATGTTGCCATTTAGAGCTGGAGCAATGGGCAAATCCATGCAAATACATCTGAGCTGGCTGGTGATCATTTTCACCTGGAGAAAAGGAAAGGGCAGTATTTATTTATTCAAAATGGATGTTACTGCATTACCTTTGGACCTAAAAGGACTAATCTTGTTCTTGCTGAACTGTGTTGAACCCAACCACATGCATACTACAACCAATAAATTATTATTCCCAACAAGCTTGTTTGCAGTAAATGGGATATAAATTTAAATATGTTTAAAAGAGTAAGTACATCCTCTCTGCTTGAGCTCAGCTAGAAGGTTAAAACACATTCTTCCACTTTTTTCCTTGTGAAGAACTCAAGCACAATTTTAGAGAGACTGAAAATTTGTCTATAAAACTACATGGCTAACTAAAGTGATACAGTTTCCAATACAGTTCATTCTTTGGCTTAAATATTTTTATATATTAAGATATATAGATCATTATTGAAACGTGAGAAAATAATTTCTATTAAAAAAACCAACAAAACAGACTAACCCAACATCTGTTTCATGAAATCACATTTTCTACTTGACCTACTACTAAAAATTAGTAGGCTATTGCCTATATGTAAAATTTCAAGACATTCAGAATAAAATCATAGAAAAAGCAACAGGATGACAGTATTTGAAAGGGAACAGCAGAACACTGTAACACACAGTGAAACAGCCTGAAACAAGGACATTCAAAGAAAACTTCTATTTCTTTTGACAAATTCAAATTTGCACACCTGCCAGCCTGCCAACAACAGGTACCCCAGGCCAAGCCCTGAGTGTGGCACCACCACTGCTCAAGGCTGCAGTAACCCTGATCTCTGACTGCCATTCTCTTACTGCTGGACAGTCCAGTCTGCTCCTCATTTCACAGCCATTCTTCTTCCTACCCTACGCTGGCAGTGAGGTCCACTTTCAGATTTTATGAATGACCAGAAGCACGTTATAGTTGGCTTTTACGTTATCTGGTGATATATGCCCACAACTGGTAGTCTTTAAGACCTGTTTTTATTAACCCATATTGGTGCCAACATTGTGATCTGGTATGCTCAAGTGTAGGTAAGAGGGGANGAAATCTGTACATCTCTTTGTTGGATTATACAGAACACTGTAACACACAGTGAAACAGCCTGAAACAAGGACATTCAAAGAAAACTTCTATTTCTTTTGACAAATTCAAATTTTGTTGCTTGGTACTCTTATAAAAATAGTACAGGGAAGAGAGTAGCACTCAGCCTGAAACTATACAAAGGAAACAGGTGACCAGCAACCAGCCTACAAATACATAACAGCAATCTTGAAGACACTGGAATAAACAAGCATCCAAGACGTCACACCCATCTGAGCAAGCTAGAACAGATTGGTCCTCACATATGAAAAGATAAAACAATCCTTTGCACCATGGAAAACCATGCATAACACCAGAGATACACAATGGAGCTTTGGGAAGATTGTTTAGGCTTCCAGACTCAAAGTGCTGCTGAGCCCAGACAGCTCAGTCTCAGAGACTAAAATCTGCAGCTACCAGGGCTAACAATGTGACATGAAATCCACAGTATCACACACTGAAAGCTTGACCAGAGGAGTTCCACATACGCACTGCAGATCTCACCATCTTCCAAAATTAGAATCAATTTCTGAAACAGAAAAGAAAGTCCCTGAAGATATTCCTGAATGCACAAATCAAGAAAGTGTAAGAGAAAAGATACTTTTCCTTTTAGCAGTTCAGTCCCGTGATTTCTGAAACAAAAGAAGGCTGTGCTTTGACATGACTTGGAGTTGCACCTTTTTTAGAAGAGTTCTGGGCAACACTTCCTACTCCAGATGACACTATCCTGCCACTGCCAGCAGCCCCAGCATCAATACCAGTGTTTTGAGTCATGGAAGTCCCCACACCTTAAATGCGCTGGGTACACAAAGAGGAACCTCTGCAGCCTGGGCACCCTCGGCTTGCCTAGTGGAGATTTCCAAAGGCTGGTCCTGAACAGTCTGCAGGGCCACACATCATTCCTGGTAGGATTAATGCAAAAGGGGACACTGTCTGACTCAGCACACTCTTCTCAGAATTACTGGGCCTTCAGGAAGCAGCTATGCAAATGTCAGCACAATATATAATATATATGGACTGTGTAGGGACGTGATGTATGTAATAGTGAGAAAGAGCCAGTTATACAATGCACGGAGTTATACAATTCAAGAAGTTCACTCCACTGCTGCTATGCATGTTAATCAGATATTTGGTCTCCCATCCACATCAGCACTAATTAGAAAGTGTTATTTACTGTAGAGTGTAGGCTTGCTCAGGCAACTGCCTGACATTAATCATTCTTTGAATGCTGGAATTTAAACTGAAAAATGTTAAAAATTTATGAGGAATGCCAGTTTTGCTTAGTGTCACACAGTGTTAAATCAGTGAGGACTAAATGAGCCTTTATTCAAAGAAACTTACAAAATAAACAACTGGTTTTCTGAAGTTCATTATGCTTCCAAAATTTGCTGTTACCCTCAAACTTAGAGAATTTTTCATACAAGTTATAGGAAATCTGCTGGTTTACTCCCACTAAATTATTTAAGCTCCATAGAAAGAAAAACATTATGATCCAGGGACAAACATCACCTTCAGATTTCCATTCTTCCTGGAATGGAAACAAATTTTGCGCAGATTCTGAAGTATTTACAGCAGTTTTAATACTTTTTTTTTTTTTTTTGAGCATTGTAGTGCTCCCACTTTAAAGCTCTTTTGTAAGAGGACAGATTTTTTAACAGGGCCTGTGGCAATAGGACAAGGGGTAATAATTTTAAACTAGAAGAGGGCAGATTTAGAGTAGATGTAAAGAAGAAATTTTTTTACAATTTTGGTGGTAAAAACACTGGAACAGGTTACCCAGAGAGATGGTAGATGCCCCATCCCTGGAAACATTCAAGATCAGACTGGATGGGGCTCTGAGCAACCTGATCCAGTGGAAAATGATGATGATGGGAACGAAATGACCTTTAAAGGTCTCTTCCAACCAAAATCATTCTAGATTCTACACCAGCAGAACATCTTGCCTCTCATCCTATGGGGAGTTCTATGTGAGTGTCCTGCTTTCAGCTGGGCTGGAGTTAATTATTTTCTCAGCAGCTTTTACAGTGCTGTGTTTGGGATTCAGAATTAGAATGGTGTTGATAACACACTGATGTTTTGGTTTTTGATGAGTCGTGTTTATCCTAAGTCAAGGACTTATTTTTTGTCACATGCTTTGCCAGTGAGGAGGTACACAAAAGAAAGCGGGAACTGACCAGAGGGATATTCCACATCATAGAATGTCTTGCCGAGTACATAAACTTGAGAAAATTACCCAGCCAGTCTGGGTTCAGGAAGAGGAATCTGACATCGGTCAGCAGGTGGTGAACAATGGTATTGTACATTATTTGGAGTTTTGTCTGTTTGTTTCTTCTTTTCCCTGTTTCTTTTTATTGTCATTACTATAATTTACTATTATTACTGTATTTTACTTTGTTTTCTGTTATTAAACTGTTCTTTTCTCAATCTACAAGTTTGACTCTCCTCCCCATTCCACTAGGATGGGAGGGATAAAGGGGGGTTGAGTGAGCGACTGCGTGGTGCTTAATTTTCAGCTGGGCTTAAACCACAACAAAACCTTCAGTGGGTTACAGTGCAAAAATAGTTTGAAATCTCACAAATATACTTCTGTTATCTTACTAAATTGACAAATGGCAGACATGAGAACAAAGCCTACTGATTTTCAAACATCCTCACTTTACTGGACTTTCAGGTGCTGTTGTTCTAAATAAAGTTTGTGAAAAACAGAAATACTTAAAATAGGCTCTATATTCATTATTTTTCAGTTCCACTTAAAAGAATAAAAATTTGTGTCACAACAAATCAGAATTAATTTCTGGAATGCATAAAAATGATCATAAATGTAATAATTAAAAAGAAAAATGAGATTACACAACAAACATTAGAGCAGAAACATGACTGTTTCTTATTTTAAAATCATGTTTGTGTGCTTTTAATTAGCTGAAATGAATGCACAATAAATTGAAAAGATATGAGTAATCAAATATGCATTTTAAAATTAAAGAAGTGTTTTGACTAATAGGTTGCTATTCATTCAAATTTGTGCTCTCTTTCCTACATATCTTGGTTCACTGACATTTTAGAAAAACTGTATCACAAGAGTTTCAGTAAAAAAGTAACGGATTTTGACTGTAAATCATTTAAAACACATACATTTAAATGCATGGGAACCAAGCCTTTTGCAGTAATGTACCTTAAATTAATTAAGTCCTCCTTAAAACAGCTATAATGTTTATGATCAAAACTCACAATTTTCAAAATGGAATAGTCCATATGTGCTGCCTCAGCTAAAAATTTATGTTGGGTGTACTTCTATCTAGAAACCTATGAGACTATATAGCGCTTCAGACTCTTAAAGTATCTTTCTCTACATAGTTAAGTATAATCTTAAGATCTCTTTAATATCTGTGTGGTGTCACATCCATGCAGAAAGCATGGTAAGACTCTTTTTATTGAAAGTGGACCAAGTCCATGTCCTTCCTGTGCTAGGGACCCCAGAGCTGGATGCAGAACTCCAGGTGGGGTCTCACCAGAGCAGAGCAGAGGGGCAGCATGACCTGCCTTGACCTGCTGCCCACACTGCTTTGGATTCAGCCCAGGATACAATTGGTTTTCCAGGCTGTGAGTCTATATTGCTGGCTCATGTATTTTCTCTCATCCACCAGCATCCCCAAGTCCTTCTTGGCAGGGCTGGTCTTGATCTGTTCATTCCCCAGCCTGGATGATACCCAGTATTGCCCCGATGCGGGTGCAGCACCTTGCCCTTGGTCTTGTTAAATCTCATGAGGCTCCCATGGGCCCACATCTCAAGCTTGTTGAAGCCCTCCTGGATGGCATCCCCTCCAGGTGTGTCAACTGCACAGCTTTGCTTGGTGTTGTCTGCAAATTTTCTGAGAGTACACTTGATCCTTTCATCTATGCCATTAATGAAGATATTAAATAGCACTGGTCCACTAAAAGAAGCTGGGGAAGCCTGGGAAGACAGCACATGGTAGCTGCATACACAGAAGGACGTGTTTCTTCATCCAGTACTTAGCAAAGCTGTGTAACCTCTTGCCAACAGAAGGCTGCATGTACTAAAGCTCACTTGAATTCAAAGAGTTACTACACAAGCTCACAGACAAGAAATTCACTAAAGCTTATTAAGCCCCAAAAGCAAGTGGTAGATCAGAAAGTCCTTGAGTTGCAACTGTTGAGGACTGTTAAGGTTATGGGGGAAAAACAAATCATGAGTTCTTTGCTCTACTGATATATGTTTCCTTAATCTTCTGCTTTTGCTGGAGACATGGTACTCAGATCAACGACCTTTGTTTTTCCATAGGGCTTTGCTATATTTGTAAAGGACATTTCTATATTTGTAAACTAAATCTGCTGCTGACTGTAGTTTTTAGCTATGGAGTCTGACCTGGTTTTGGCATGATATACCTTACTTCTATGTCCTTCAAACTGCTCTCTAGGACTTCACATTTAGGTTTTTTCAATACATATATTCCAGTCCCCAACAAAATCTGTCTTGAATGCTGCATTCACTTAGACAAACAACTACCCTGTCAGAATTTTTAATACTATCACATTATTTTCTTATTTTGCAACAGCCTTTTCTAGCAAAAGAATTGAAAAAAATTTCTTAAAGTATTTTTAATCAGTAGTTTTCAAATAGGCAACCAAATTGAAATAAAGTTTTACTGCTAAATCTCCAATACCATATTGTATATTCTACAGTTATTTTGCCTAAAAGAGCCAAAATGTATCCCTTCCAAAAAAAAAAAAAAAA
>VXBX01008312.1:24140-97209 GCA_013400415.1 Scytalopus superciliaris
AAAAAAAAAAGAAGAAGTGGAAGAAAGCAAGGAACAAAAGAGGGTTTGATTCGCTTAGAAAATTGGTACAACTGAGGAAGCTCTCCTGGGTGCAGCGTGATGCCTTGCTGACACATCAATCCACTAGCTCTGTAAGGATAGTGTACTTACAGATATGGTGCTACAACTTTATATTACAGGTGTTTAATTGGCTTTTATTAGTATTAGCATTTGCTAGTAGCCCTCTGGCATCTAAAGGCTTCAAACAGTACAAATATATTTTACTATGCTCAGAACATGTGCCCAAGAAGTAATGATCACTTTCTTGAAAAGGTCAAAATGTAGTTTCAAATAACATGTATGTTTCCTACTGCCTTACTTTTCTTTGCTGGAAGCATGTTCCTGAAGGCCAGCTTTTGGCCTTATGTTTCTACCACTACTGAGAACTCTGCAAGCAAGAGGCATACTGTAATGATGATGATGGCTGCAAGCCAGATGCGTGAAGGATCCTATCCTAAAAACTGGAAGAAATCAGGATGTTTTCTCTTGGATAGGAACTCACTTCAGTTTGAAGTCTCAAGCTTGCACAAGATATGTGTATAGGAGTCACTTTTTAAGTCAATCTGTAGCAATGTCTTTACAGTATTTCATTCATATCTGAAGACAATAATACGGTCTCACTGATCATCCTGTCCTATTTTCTAGGGAAACTCGTGTAAGTTTCGACCCTGTAAGGCGTGCTGCACTTGTTTAACCATATAACTCCCTACAGAGGAAAAGCTGTACCTGCCTTTAAAAACAGACACCCCAACAAGTATTATTTTTCTGCTTGACAGGCAAAATAATTCCAAGTTTTTGTACTAATTTCAATAGTAAGGGCTTATAGTAAGTTTCTATTTTGTCTCTCCATTGCTTCTGTCTAAACTTCTTTCTGATATATTCCACATCCCACGGGCACTTCATCATAACCTAACAATGTAATAGAAATTGAATTCACTGCACAGACATATTAAATATAATTCACTTTCCTCCTTTTTGGATTCAGCATTTTTTTATGAGGCTGTTGCTTGCTTTTTAAGTGGAAGTGGGTCCATACTATTTCATATGGGATATAAATGATTAACAGAGATACTAACTACTGCCTGAAATGTTATTTTTTGTCCGATTACTTTTCTTTTTTTTTTTAATATTTGGCAACTTCTTAGTATTGCTGTTTGAAAAAGACAGAATTGTCCCATTCATGAGTTTACTGAGTATATTCAAAAAGTAATGAAGGATTAAATAAAAGTTCAAAATGCCCAATTTCACAGATGGTCCTTTACCTTAAATTCACAATTTTATGGCTGGACATTAAAATGCACATAATATCTGTTTGTGTCTTATACTACAGCATTAAGACCCACCAGGGTGTATTTTGGAAGAGTGTAATTCTACACCTCAGATACACTGAAAGCCTTCTTGGATCTTCAACATCTGCAGTGTGCATTAAAGGCCTACTAAAACACATCCCAGACAGTCCTAATAGCATTAAAATACATCTACTTACAGGGAAAGTAGGTTAAACACACACAAAACTACACTCCTATAACTAAGGCCAATTCTCATATCCCTTGAAAACAGCATACTATCTTTTCAGGTCAAGTTTCATTTTATAAATGGAAAGTAAAACCTACCCCATTCTCTATGAAGTGCTCTTTTGAAGATAACACCAAATTCACTCTCACATTTTTTACCTCAAGATTATGATGGCCATATAACCTGAATCTGCAAAGAGCAAAGTCTTAATATGGCTGGGCATCTTAATATCATTTCGTGTACCTAACAGGGCTGAAAGTCTAAAAGCTGTGTGCTTGGTTCCCCAGGAGAGGACTATGTGGATAAAATGGAAATGCATCTAAGTTGTAGAACTTCTACCTTCTGGTGAGTCAAAGGATTGAAAAGCCCCACACTTGTCTTCTCCCACCAGATACTTGCCATAGCCTGGTCCTTGGAGCCTGACTTTGCCTGCCTAAGCAGTTCAGCAGAAAAAGAAAAACATTTTAGGGATTACCATGAAAAATGTGAAGGGTAAGAATTGTGTGTAAATAAACCAAATGACTGCATTTTTAAAATCATTGGAAACTGAGTATTGCCAGGGTTTTAAAATTAAAAGAGTGTGTCTGGATAATTTCCTTCCAATATTTCTTGAAACTTTTGAGAAAATAAATTTTTGTTAATGCTCTGAATAGTGTTTTTTCCTCTGCTCTCATCTATGACAGCAGTTTATGAAGCAAAAATCCATTATATGAATACTCTGCTCCCCAGTAATTCAAAATGCTTTAAAATTCCTTCTATGCAAAACCTGGAGGTAGCAGGACTTTTTAAATTCAGGCCTTAAAATACTCTGCAAACTTAAATTATGAATATTTTTTACTCGGTGAGGGGAAGGTATCTTCCCTATTGCCTGCTAAATACTACTCATGATGGTGACAAAGTTTCTTAGAAAAATATCTCACAAATATCCCTCAGCCCTCTCCTATACATTGCAGTTACTGTCAGATTGGCCTCTTTGTAACATCTTCACCTCAAAGTTAGCTGAACAGTAAATATCTACCAAGACAATTTCTAGGCTTAATTTTTAAGAGACAACAAAATGATAAAAGTCAGTTGATCACAAAATGACACAGAACACAATAGTCTGTTCTTTTTAAGTGCAACTGGTGTTGATAAGTAATGTAGAGTCTGCAGCAGGTACAGAGTGTTTTTGTCAGTCTGAAGGGTCTTTTTTCCCCCCTTAACTTGCAGGGTTTTCATTCTGTCCCCCACCAGAAAAGTTCCAGTAGCAACAAAATTTTTGAGAATGGAATGAAAAACAGTTTGGGTTCAGCACATCATCATGGCCTAGTGAACAAACTGAAGAGATGTGAGCACAGAAGGCTTCAGGAAACAGTCTTTGTGGGTTTTGTTTTGTTTTGTTTTTTATTTTTTGTTGAAGTCTGTTAATATTTCATTAAAAATACTACCGTGTGGCTTACATACAAACATGTGAGGTATTTTATGAGTAAGTTTTTATGCCATGTACAAAATTAAATCCATTCCCTTGAAATTCACTGTGACACTACCAGGCATGCTTCACATCTTTCCAAAGCCAAGCCAGTCAGTATCAAACAGCTGTAGATCAATCATCCCCTAATCACGATACAATCTTGACTGCCAAAAAACTTAGCCTAAGTAAAAGTGAAAATATTTATTTTCAAGTCTTTGTTACACAGGTTTAAATCTGCCCTTCTATGCTGGATTTCTTTTTATAGGCAAATAGAAAAAGCTGTTTGAAGTGTTTAAACTTAGTCTTCATACAAATTCATATGTCTCTGTGGTATTCAGATTGGACTGTGCCTTAATATTTTAAAGGTCCTTAATGAACCAAAGATTCTGGAAACTGCTTTTGGAAAACTATGTAGCCTGAATACAAGGACTTAGCTTCATTAATTCAAATGTCAAAGTTCTTTCATATTTTAATGGGCAAATCTCAATGGAAACACTTCCAAAAGAAAGGAATCAAAAGGATTATTTTTAATACACATCATTGGTATTGGTAGAGGTCACAGATAATCAGTGAGCCAGCATACCACTGACACTATTTCCAGGGATTGTAGCAATGGTATACCTCAAAAAACTTTGCTGGAAAGATATTGGAGCCTCGGGCAAAATCCTTACTGAAGGCACTGTGATATTGACTATAGGTTCAGGATAAAAGGATTTAGATGAAGAATTCTGGGAAGCCTGTGCAAGATCTGTCAGCAAAAGGACAGGTTTTTCACTGCTTCATGACACAGATATGAAAGCCTTTCCCCTAAAAGATCACAGACAATTTTATTTCACCATGTTGGAGAAGACCATGAAAAGAAAAGGGGTATGCTTCAGATGCATTTTTGTTTTTAAGAACATTCAGAAAGACTCATGAAAGCACAAATGTGACTGGAACCATCATTAGCTACCTGTTGCACTGAAAGTTAGGTACAGAAGCTGTGAGCCCTAGCTGCCACCTCAAAGCTGCAGCAGATATTCCAGGCTGCTCTTGAGTAAGGATGACAATTAGTATATAATGCTTGCCAAGAAGCATTTTAATTTCTTTTTGGTAAATAAATCATTTGAGCACATACTCAAATACTGTGCATTATTTTGGATGAAGGAAACTAAATCATTCACCTAGCAATTAGATTTTTTCTTTCTAAGGATTTTCTCCATTTTTTTTTTTTTTTTACTGCAGAAAGGCCAGTTCCAAATGCTCAGCTTGATGTTCACAAGATAGTATGCAAATTCCTTGCTCTTACACAAGCATTATCAACTGGGCAAGACATTTGGTTCTATGAAATTACATATTGTTGGCTAAGACAATTATTTCACCACTCTCCCAATGCAATGGACAATTCACCAATGTTTTTTTCACTACAGCAAAGAACCTTCTGGCCCAGACAACTAGACTAGTAAAGACTTTCCTGGTAAAAATCTTTCTTACCTTAAAATACTGAAAGCCCCTGACTGCAAGAATTAGAAATTAGTCTTAACTGGCTATTTGGTCAATACATGAACACAGATTTTAGCCTTATCTTTTCTGAAGTCATACAGCAAAGTCAGATTTTAATGGACAATCTCACTCTATAGAGAATTAATAAACTCCACTTCCTTACTACTTTGCACTAGTTTCAGTGATGTAGATGACACACTAAGTACTGTCTCTTAATTTTAAAGAATCTTGAATAAAAATGTATTAAAATAACCCAAACTAAACTGATGTTTCCACAATTTAACAAATTCACCTAAACTAATATTTTCAAAAATTGGAGGAGTAAACTGCGATAATATTCCACCTGCCAAGTTTCCACCCACAGCAATTGAAATGTCTGGATTATAAATAACCTTTCGGGAGAAAAAAAAAAAAAAAAAGAATAATGACAGAACACCATCAAGTAGCAGGGCTGTCATTATGCCAGTTTTCTCAAAAGCTAAGCTACCCAAAGCAACTTAGGGATGAGTCCTGCTTTGGCAGGGCTCATATATATTGTAATTATTTACACTCAAATAATTGTAATTCTTTACAATTATCATTGTAAATAATACAAAGCATATAACTGTGTGTCTGTTTAATACTTTTATATTACTACTGAATTTATTATTTTATATTATTGTATTACACTTACATACATTAATTATAAATTTTCTTTACTTGTATTACTTGTATTTATAATGTAAGTTTTACTGTAGGCACCCAAATATCTGGTGCTGTTGATAACAGAGAGAAGTCTGCCAGCCACAGAATTCATATTCATCAGGGAGAAACTAGACAAGCGGCTCCAGTGTCTTATCAATGAGAAACTAGTCAAGAGTCCCAATATGCCTACAGCATGAATGTTTTAATGGTGTAAGAACAAATTATTCTACAGCGCATAACACAGAACAGGGATACAAAGAACCCCTCATTTCACAGGTATGCCCAGAGAAGCACCAAGAACAGAAGCTTCAACAAAACTACTTTTTACAAATATTGGTAGGATCACTCAGAAAGAACAGTCTTCTACACCAACACAAACCAGACCTTTGCCAGGGATGTAGTAACATCTGAAGAATATTAAAACCCGACATGTGACCTCAGCAATTTCTTGCTGAATTAGCAACAAGTCTCTGAATTTAATCTGGTCAAACTTTGTGGGAACATACAACCACACACATGGAATGGACCTGAGTATTAGTTACATTTTGAGGCAAAAAAACCACCCCCCACAACACCATGAGAGGATGTAATATTTATCTTCTTTTTTTTTCTTATTTGTCTACATTTAAGATAGACATTCTATCTCAAAGTTCAGTGAAGCTGAAAGAGGCCTAACTTTCAAGGAGCTAATTATTTCAGGCTAGCAGCTACTGTGCCTTTCAGTTTTTTACAGACTGCAGTACTACAGACCAGACTGTGTTTGGGAACAGAGACCATGAATTTAACTTGAGTATGACAAGCAGTAATGAATGCAGGATAATACACTTATCTAATATCCTTCATTTAAAATGCACAACACTGTACAGAAAATGCAAAACACTTTGAAATACAATCAAAGCTATTCATATTTAATACTTCAAACAAGAGGTCTAAAATGTTGCAGAGGTGACAACATATTACAGAAAATGCCAGCATTTAGACTTGTCAAATTACAAAATAATAAGCTTCTCTTTTGGATTTTTTGAAATGGCAATTAATTGTGAAACTATTTCACAAAAGAACTTTGTGCCTCTGTCAGACCCTAATGAACAAAATAGATATGGTACATTATTTGTGTATTTTCCAATAAGCAATGCTGAAAGATAAACTGCAGAGTTTTCTGTGATGACGTCTCAGTACAAAAGACACTGTAAGTAAGCTCAAATGTTTTATCCATCATCCATTTAGAAGTACACTGAAAATATCATAATCAGTGATCTCCTTAGGTATATCATCAGCATGTTCCCTAGGTTTGACTCTCAGATTGGCAACAAATTATATTCTTTTATTTTGCATAGGGCCAAAAGTAGGTTAAAAAAAAAAATTAAAAAATCAGCATCAAGCAACATACATGTAAGAAAATAATGTTTATGTATTCACACATTAAAATATATGTTTGTGAATAAGTCCCTAAAAACAGCATACTAATTAAATTAACCTTAATAATCATTTTTATAGCTTGATGAAATTACTGTTAAGGAAAGAATTTTTTTTCTTGGAAACCTAAGAGACAATAGCCTCTCTCAATTGCTCTGTGAATTACTAGCTTCTAAAAATGTTTGCAGCTCTATGCACAATGGCTGTATTTCTGTATTACACACAAGGTAGCAAGAGGTATCTTGTGGGACCAGATTCCACAACATAACAAGAGAATCTCTGTTGAACCATGTACAGCAGTTTCTACTCAAGATGCTAGACCCTTAAGTAAAGCACAGTCAAACTAGAAATCTCTCTGATATTTTGCCAGGAATTTTCTTCAATTAAATTCTGAATGGAAGGAAAACAAGAGTATTTGATTGTACCACGCCTATAAAGACAAGGTCCTTTGGAGCATTATTTATGGTTTAGCATATCAACTGATTTTGCCTTTGAGGAGAGTATAAAATCACTGCAAATGAAATTCACTAACAATCAAAATATTTACCTAGTGAAAACCATTAATAAGCTAGTTCAAATCTAATACTAAAACTCAATATAATATAAAATTAAAAATATCTATCAAATATCAGTCTTCATTGTAGCCTCCAGCTAGTCTCTGAATCTAGTCTGCTGTTATCACGGACTTATTTCACAAACGTGTATTTCAACACAGTCAGCAAAGTTCTAAATCTATAAAATGGAAGACAGAACAGAGAAATAGGGGTGCTAAAAAAGTACTTAGGATTCACAGCATATATGTGGCTCCTACACAGTGCTACAGCTAAGACAGTGAATATGATCACTGACTTTATACATGAGATAATACTGAGGAATAAAGATACTCTGGTACATCTGCATTTGTTTTTATTAAGACTATTATATGGGACCAGAAAAGACAGATCTATATGAAAGTACTAAGGGATATATTTTCTTTTCTTCCTTTCAGCTACACACTCCTGGATGTATAGCTAAAGAGAGACTTTTTAAACAACACATCTGGACTGCAGCTGCATCCATCTTTAAGGCCCCAAATTCAGTTTTGTTTTTGGAAAATATTACACTGCAAATTGGAAAAGAGTTGGGAAGTCCTATGGCTGCAATACACCTTGAAGAAACATTTGACAGTGACAGATACAGATAATAACTCCATTTAGTTTATTCAATACAACACATATTTCTTGATTCTGCTATTTGTACTATTTTCTGTATTCAATTCCTACAATATGAAAAAACAACAGAATACTGTCCTCAAGTGTAAAAAGCACTTGAGGGTTTGTTTTAAGCTTTCTGAGGAAGAATAAACACGTTCAGCTGTAGTTGCACAGCTGTATTTCAACATGTGAAGTACCTCTACTGCTCTGAAAATGAAGTATTTATGATAAACACCCTTTAATTTTCTTTTCCTTATATTCAGAACAACAGTTCAAGGACAAAATATTTGTATGCTTGGTTACAGACAGATTGTGATTTACTAACTCTACAGGTATTAATGACCATGAACATTTTTGCTTCAAGGTGTTTCCTTCTCCTTTCTGCCATTCTTAGTACTGTGAATTTAAAAATTCTTACTCTTGATTTCATTCTCTCCCACTCTCTCATAAGGTTTCTCTACCACTTTAAATACTGGATCTCAACTACTCTTGGGATCAGAATGTAGATATCTGTTCCAGAAGAGAGTTGCATCAGAACTTAAAATCTCAGTTAGGAGATAAAATATATGTAGTAGAGGAAAAAAAAATATATTCTGTGTGTCAATATCTTTCATATTTTGGAACTTTTATAAACAGTGGTACTTCAGTGAACCCTGTTGAACATAGAAAGAAGTAAGAATCAGTAAGAACATGAGCACTCAATAAGAAAGTGGCAGATGTGGCCACTGCAGACATCTGTCTAATAAACAGCCACCTTATCCATTAGATCATGTCATGTATCAATTTGGGGCTGTCATATTGCATTTCCTACAGTTTATTCATGTGAGGCAGGAAAGGGGGTAGAAAGTAAATAATTTATAAGAAATTCAGCTAGGAGAACCTGTTAGTGCCTTTTTCCCCTTACGTCAACTCATTTATTTTTCTAGGAAATGGACAAATCTAATATCTGAGAAAATGGAATAAAGGCAACTTAAAGACTAAGAGTCGTGCTTTCTGCAGTAGGGGATTGTAATGGGATTCAGTGACACACCAATTTCTGTCAACTTTCTGTCTTTCTGAAAAACAAAAAGAGCATGGAAAATACACAGAAGAGACACTGTATACAGTGCCTTTATTATATGAAGGGAAGCATTAACATAGAATCATGGAATGGTTTCGGTTGGCAGAGACCTTAAAGATCATCTAGTTCCAACACCCCTGCCAGGGGCCAAAACCAGTAGATCAGGTTGGTCAAAGCCCAATCCAACCCAGCCTTGAATATTTCCATGAATGGGGCATCCACAGCTTCTCAGTCAACCTGTTCCAGTTCCTCATCACCCTCACAGTAAAGAATTTCTTCCTAATATCTCATCTAAACCTATCCTACTTCATCTTCAGTCCATTTCCCCTTGACCTATCTCTATGTGCCTTTGTGAAAACTTCCTCTCCAGCTTTCTTGTAGGCCCCCTTTAGGCACTGGAAAGGGCTCTAAGGTCTCCCCAGAGCTTTCTCTTCTTCAGGCTGAATAGCCCCAGCTCTCTCAGCCTGCCTTTGTAGGAGAGGTGCTCCAGCATTGGAATCATCTTCATGGTTCTTCTCTAGACTCATTCCAACAGGTCAATGTCTTTCTGGTGTTGGGGGCACCAGAGCTGGACATGGTACTCCAGGTGGGGTCTCACCAGAATGAAGTGGAGAAGGAGAATCACCTCTCTACATTACAGCTATGAAAAGCACAGAGATTTCCATGAATTGCACAGGAAAACCATAATATGCAGCACCAGACAATGCAAAGAAAGTGGTAAAATCTTTAAAAAGATGCTAACAGTATTACCCTTCTGGCTATATTTTCTAAAATATTTGACTCCTATGTTTTACTCCAGTTAAATGATGCAACTGTAGGCCTATTTACTGAGAGTACAGAGCCTGGATACCTCCCTTGAGGGTATTTTAAATATGATTAAAGATGCTTGATCTAAATTGTTTTGAAGTGACGATTTCCTGGACAGGATTACATTGACAGTTTAAGAGACTAATCTTTTACAAGGCATATTTTACCATAGTAAGATTAAGTATTTTAGGCATGCAAATCTGAAAAAAGCTGCAACAAAACCCACAAAAGTGAGGGAAAGGAAGCCCATGTTATTGTTGTTGGGTTTTTTTTTTCCTTTACTTTAATGTTACAGTATTCCCACACTATGATTTTTTTTTTGCTTTTAAATACCATGTCTCCTTCAAGAAAATTTAAATTTTGACAGTCAGTAGTCCACACTGGAGTGAATCACTTCATCAAGTTTTTTTTTCTGAACACAAACCTTGCAGTCTGTCAACAAAATTATTATTTTGAAATAATGAATGCCTTAGAGACCCAGATTGAACATACTTTGACATCAAAAATCACTAAGAGCAGGAATTCAAACACAACAGAGTATCTTTCAGAATACACAAATAAAGTTCCTGGAACTACCACACTGAATAAATAAATAATTAAAGGCCACTTGTTAGAATGTGAATGATTACTTGCTTGTGAAAATCTGCAAATATAAAATGTATTGAAATTCGGTGATGCAAGTAATAACAACAACAAAGTTTTCATATGAGTTTATACTCCACCCTTTTATTTTGGTATCCTCTTTCTTTTATGAGACGTGGTTTCAACGTGTCTAACTCTTGATAACGCAGGCTTGCCAGGCATTACTTGCTAGCTTACAGTTTGAAAGTTAAAGCTCAAATTTTCATAATGGGTAGTTTCACTCAGTTCATGTAATGTTAAATGTAAGCAGACATGCCTGCAAGATCAATTCTCCCACTACATCTAAAGAGCACTGGGGTGGGGAAAAGGAGCTTTCCACTTTTCATTCCAATGCCTCTTGCTGGTTACAAGTCAAAGTATTGCAATTATCGAGAGTTAGTGTGAACCAATTTGCTTGTCTCAGCAGAGACAAGACACTAGAGGTTCAGTGCAGTATTTAGCACCATATATTCACAACTTTTCCAAGGCAGCTGTGAAGATCATAAAAGCAGAGGGATGGAGAGGAAAATTCAAGTATGTTCCTTGACAAGAAAATCCTTGAGACAGATTTGTACATCCTTAATGTGTTTAGTAGCTCGTTACAGTTGCAGTCTCTATAGTTTCCTATATTTTGAACATTTTCATAGCTAAAAATGTTTTCAGGAACATTGGTGGCTATGATTAAATATGTGGTGATCACAGATACTTAGTTTTATTTGCTCTTAATTATTGTCTGAAGTATTTCCTTCTTTTGATGGTGTAGGAAAGTGTGAATAATTTCTCTCTGATCATATTTTCTGTACTTTTATGATTTTACAGACCTAAGGGATAGTACTGTTCAGTTTTATTCTTCATGGAAAGACTCCTAGACTAACCAATTCTTCCTTATACAGACTTTTGTATTGAATCTGCTCCATAATTGTTGTTACCCTAATGTAGAAAATGTAATACTACCCTTCCCACACATTTTCTAAGGAACATTTCTACCACCCTTTGCTGTTTTTTATTTTGAATACTCAGCAACTCTGTATGAACAGAACACTTTCTCACTGTAGTGCTCTTCCAGAACTCTCATTAAGATGTGAAACAATGCTGGTACTGTAACAGATATCTGGTAAATCCTACTAGTAGTCTCCTTCACTTGTGAAAATTAGCCCCTTTTTATCATCTATATCAGTATCTCTAAGTTAATAAACTCAAAAAAGACCTTCCTTCTTAAGACAAATTTCCTTAGCAGTTTTATTGGCAGACCTTGTTGAAAGTATTCAAAAACTATGTCCACACTAGTAAGCAAAAAAACAAAATCAAGCCAAAACAAACAAACAAAAAACCCAGAAAACAAAACAAACCCCAAAACACAACACCCCCCCCCACCACCACCTGATGTCTTTTTATCAGTAGCTTAAAGCTGTAGTTCCTACACTTACACTAGGTGAAGTTCATAAATTTAATGCCAGATTAAATTTAAAATAGTGCCTACAGCCTGAACAGCCTCACAAGTGAGGTTTAAAACTGAGACACCCAGCAAGCACTTAGACTTAGAGGGATCCTCACCATGTGGGGTGCAAGAGTCTTTGATGGCACCTGGAGATTCCCATGTGCCCCACAATGAAATCTATTTTAAACTCCCCAAAACCACTCTTGGAGCTCAATCAAGCTACAGTAAATGAGAAGCACCAAGGAATTCTTTAAAACAGTACTGTTGCTCCAAAGCAAAACATTAATGAAGACATAGACACACCTGGTTGGAATTCTGCTATCAAAATGCTCAATGATACATTCGAAGAATTTGAACAGAGTAATGAGGCATGGCTTCCCTCTGCTAAAACTGGATTGCGTCTTCTATAATCATATATTTCCACTAATTTACCAACTCAAGCTTTTGATACAGTTTCTCTTGGTTTTCTGGAAGCCAAAAAAGTACTACATGACTTTTTGATTCACACTTGGAGACACTTAAAAAAACCCAAACCTTAACATCTCATTTACCACCCCATGGTCAATTTAAGTTGTACATTACACAGTAAACCTAGCAGTCAGTAATTTCATGTTTGAGTTCCTTTAGAATTTTGGGGTGAATATCAATGATTTGGATTAGGAAGTCTAGATGTACCATTGCTGATTTATTACTATTAATTCTATCAATTCTGTTATAAAATGTCTTGGTGTTGCTTATTAGAGAAGTCCTCAGATATGTACCCTGTAAAGAAAGGTGCTCTCAAGCTTTTCACAGAAAATCCAGAACGGTTCATTAAACATAATCAGTTTTCAAGACTCAAATGCAATGGACAAAATCACTTTCTCAGCTCAGCACTGTACACTTAGCTTCTCCTCTAAGGCTTTCCTTTACTGCTTTTTTAGCATTCGTCAAAGTTCATGAAACCCAGATTTTCAATGGGCTAAGTTATAGATAGCACAAAGGCAAGCATGGAGATTCTACTAATATTATGAAATAGAGGCAGACAACTGGTCCAAATATTGCTGGTATACAAACTGTATTTCCTTTACTACGCAGTGGTTTATCCATGTATGAAGTCTAAATTTATCAAAATAGTAAAGATCATTGTTGTTTTTGCAAGTGGATTATATCCACAGAGAATAATTAAGATAATTAAAAATCTGCCTAGAAATTAAAGCCACAAAATAAACAGTAATATTATGATTAGGCAACATCAGCAAGGGGAAATAGGAATGTATCATTACTGTTGACAAAACATCAATTCTTACTTATTCACAGTGTCACAAAGGAGCCAAGTCTAGTTAGCGACAATACCAATGAGTGCTGGTGAGTCACCAAGTGCAGAGAAAGGCATGAAAAATCTAGCAGCTGATTAATAAAAATACTCATACTCTTATCTATACCAAGTGATAAGTTGACAGTCATCCTTTTTGGGGCTGGTGGTGGTGTCAATCATATGATGGAGAGGAGTCACAGCACTACGCTGAGAAAGTGAGCAGCCTCTCTCATATTTGTTTATACTCTCTCCTTGTACCTTGTTGAAGCTTAACAATAACACACTTTTTCACACCGGGACTTCATGCAAGACAGGTTCAGGAACCCTCAAGAGACACCATCTAGTGCCACTTTCCAATGGACAGTGGCTCCAGAGTGCAGGAGGTTGCAGTGAGGGCCAGATGAGCACATTTCATGCACAGTGCAGGAGACACGAGAATTTTGCCCTCCTGATCTCAAAACTACCTTTTCATGTACGTCTGATCTGGAGGGCTGTACTCTCAAGAAAGTTAATGAAACTGGCTAAGCTACAAAAGAATATATGCTTCTACAATTCACCCGGTTCAGAATATTCCCATATTGTAGACCACTGCTTGTTTTCCTGCAAGTCAGTTGCTTTAATAAACAAGATATTCTATCAGTTCCAGCAGAACAAGAAATTTATGTCTTTTCTCATTCATACAAACTCTGCATTTGATCATTCTCTATTTTTCCTCATTTTTTCTTTTTTACTACTTTAGCCTATGTGCCACTACACTGCTGCTTGCTGACACCTGTCCACCCCCTTTACACCCTTTTTGGTGCTCAGTACTTTCTTTGGACTTACTGTACAATTATATTCAAAGCCTCCAGTCAGGATGAAAGTTCTCTCACCTCTATAAACATGTAATAAAAAGTAACCTTTCCTGTATCAGCAGGTATCAAGCATACATAAAAGAAAAAAACCCACACATCATGTAGTAACAAAGGGCAAGAGGTGTTTCACAGAAATAGTACAGAGCTTTATGATCCTCATTACAAGTGAATTATAGAGTTTTATAAATAGTTCAGCCTCTTATAGGAAATACAATAAAATGTTCTTAAATTAGCCTTGCATTTCTGTTTATACACTTAGAGCAATATTGGCCTCGAGATCCCTTAATGCTTTCTAATAAAGCATACAAGATGGCACAAGAAAAATTAAAAGTCCATTTAAATACACTTATAGGATTCCAGTTTGTTCATGTTAGTGGAGTAAATTACAGTTAATGTGTTAAAGTTCTGAGTTTTGTTATTTCTAAAATGATGCAATTAGCCTTCAAGTTCAAACTCAATGTTATAACTATTTTTAGCAAGTAAAAAATCACTTTACATCTACAGTTAATTGCAGTTATTTTGGCCTTTGAGATACACCAGTTCAAAAGCAATAATGATTTTTAATAACAATGACAGTAAAAAATTAATAAACTACTGAGAGTAAAAAAGAAACACTCACGGAGTCTAACACTGTCCATCTACTTTCCTTTATTTTTATCATTAAATTACACCACAGAAAGATGTTCTAGATTGACATATGAAGTAAACGTGAAAACACAGAGAGGAATATTTCAAACACTTCAACTTCTCATAATTACTCTCTACTTATTACAGTCAGTGAAATATTGGTCAAAAGTAAAATGGTTTTCAACAGTAAATATATCTTGTTTTGCAACTAGTAAGGTCACCCAGTCAGTCGTCATTCTCCTCAAGTACACACAGCCCTGAAGTAACACTACTGCATGTGAAGCAGGATGACCTCCAGAGTCCCTTCCAACCTCAGCCACTCTGGGCTATCCAGTCTGGATTATGCTTTTACCTTTCATAGAGTTCACGTCTTTTCTTGCTCCCCTTTCAAGAAAACAGATGTATTCATAATGACTTAACAAGTGCCTTAGGAGAAGGAATAAAAAGTACTCCTTCTAATGAATGACAAAAAGAATCGTTTCTGCAGGTTCACTTACTACAATTTATGCAAATTATTTAATAAGTGACATATTTAAACAAGCATTCAAATGGCTCATCAGAAGAGGCTACATAATCACCATCACTCAAACTCTTCAAATCAGATTGAGTAAAAAAAAAAAATTTAAAAAATTAGCAAAGACTTTAAGCAAGATTTTGGGACAAATCTCAGACTAAAGTACAGTAGGGCATAAATGGGATGTTTGTCTTTTTATTCTTGCCTTCTAGTCATCCCTTAAAAAAATTATTTTCCGGAGCAATGAAAGGGTAGGATTTCCATTTCTGTCATCAACATAGTCATGGAGTGAACAAGTCTCTACAAAACCGTATTCAGATCTCCTGTCATTTGGATTCAGAGGCACTCTGAATATAACAGGATTTTTAATATCCTTCCATTCCAACCCACCACATGAACATAACTAAGTATTCTGGGTTTGGAAAGCAGATGGGGATGGCTTCTATTTTATTACATGATTTAGTATATTATTTACTCCCCTAGATCACACCTTACAGGTATTAGACATGAGCCTTTGCTAGGGCAGTACACTGGATGGTGTGGGTAAGGCATCACTAGTAATTCCCACCAGCTGTCTTCTGTGTTTATTGGGGAAACTAAAATAGTACAAACTAGAAAGGCTGCTTAGTGGAATGAGGTAAATGTACAGATAAGCAACAATCCATTTGCAAACAATTGCAGAATCCTTGCAGATTCTACAAAACAGATTGTGAATCTGAAATGCATATGCACAATGGAGTTCAAAGCTTAGTGATCAGGTGTGGCAAAGCTGATACAATATAATATTAAGGAAATGCATTAGAAGAGTACATAACCACAGAAAATTCCTGATAATGATGGTGACATTTGGTTAAATAATTACAGTGTGGGTTTATGTATTTTAAATGAGCAACCTGTGGAGGCTATGTACTGAAGGGCAGAAGAAAGGGTAAGCAGAATTTCCACATTAGCTAGAGCTGCAGCAAGGGAAAATCCAGATTTGTAACGTTTTCACTATTTTTTAATAAAATCACACACACAAAAAAATTCAAATTATTCACCAGCTGCACAGTATAAAAGGAGAAATATTGATTTTTTAAAAAATAGTTTGCTTAGAACACTTTGAAAAGATGACAGTCAAAGAAAAAAATACATTTATGTGCAAAATACGTTGAAAAATCCCTTCTTTTCCATGATACATACTGATAGTTGTCAATAGCTAAATTAAAATGTCAAAATGTGTATTAGGATGACCACTTCCATCAACAGAACATTGTTAACAACACACTGAATGAAAGATACCATTATCCTGATAGGGAAAAAATAAAAATGCCTCCTCCACAGAAGTAAGTTCCTGGAAATTTCACCAGTTTCCAGTTATATGTTCCATTACCTGGATTTTTTTTCCCTCAAGTACTGAGAATAATAACTTTATATTTAAGCTATATTATGACTATATATAGGAACATATAGTCCTACAAAAATAACTTTGTCATAAAATACTATGTACTTTATAAGTTGTTTTGGGGATTTTTTTGTGGGGGTTGCGGGAGTAGGGTGAGGATTTTGTCTTATCTCCTTTGGATAGTCACCAGTCAGCAGCACACCAGAGTGCTTTATGTCATTTTTACTGCAGCATATTCTGGTCTAGTTTTATCAATAGTATAGAAAACTCGCAATATAATTTTGTACTCAATTTCTAAATTGCTCTAGGCAGAATTGGGTTTGTTAAGCATTTACATAAAGTTTTTTTTAAGCCATTCGTTAAATACTTGAAAGGGTGATTCATGTCGGTGATCAGTTTACAGCTTGAAAGTTAGTATTATGTAACCTCATTTAGTTATTACTTTCCTTTATGTTTTCTACATCAGTGTATTTTCAATAGCAACTGAGATACTACCTATATGAACATCGTGTAGGAAAGAGGTAATTTCTGGTCAATTTTTCACAGCTCTGATAGTTGAGAACAACCTCTACTGAACTTGTTAACAATTATAAGCTGTAGGCTTAGCTATTACACAATCATAGAATCAATCATTAAAGATGCTGAGTTGGAAGAAACACACCAGGATCATCAAATCTAACCCTTAGTCCTGCAGAGGACCAACCCCCAAAATCATCCAACTGCCTCTTGAACTCTGTCAGGCTTGGTGTTGTGACCTCTGCCCTGGCGAGCCTCTTCCAATGCCTGACCACCCTCTGGGTGAAAAGTCTTTTCCTATACCCAAGCTAAACCTCCTCGGATACAGCTCCATCCTGTTTCCTCAACTCCTGTCACGGGTCACAAAAGTGAAGAGATCAGTGCCTGCCCCTCCTCTTCCCCTCACAAGGAAGTTGTAACTGCAGTGAGGTCTCCCCTCAGTCTCCTCTTCTCCAGGCTGAACAGACCAAGTGCCCTCAGCTGCTCCTCACACAGCTTCCCCTCAAGGCCCTTCACTGTCTTTGCAGCCTTTCTTTGGACCCTCTCTAACACCTCAATAGCTTTCTTATATTGCAGTGCCTGAAACTGCCCAGGTGAGGCTGACCCAGTGCAGAGCAGAGCGGCACAATCCCCTCCTTTGACTGACTGCCTGATGCCCTGCCTGGTTGGCCCTCCTGGCTGCCAGGGCACACTATTGACTAAATTTTGTTGAGAAAATAGAAAAAAAGAAAAAAAAAAAAAAAACAACCAACCAAACAAAACCCTATACATAAGTGATTAATTAATTTTGCTCTTATTTTGTCAACCACAGGCACTACTGGAATTGAATAGTTATCTAGAACAGCAAAGGCAAACTGAACTAGCTAATGTTGAGCCACTATTTTGATTTAAAATTCCTGAAATATATTTTCAGAAATATAGGTGTTATTCTTAAGAAAGTTCAAACATATAAACAACTGTTTAGTATCTTTATATATATGTTACGTATCCTACTGCTAACATTTACCTCTACCATCTCAAGCCAATTCCAGCTTCCATGGCCTAAAATACCAGGAAGAGTTACATTCTAACAAATTAAAGGTAAATTACGTTAGTTTTAAGTAAAATCTACCTCTGGAAGATAATAACATATCATTTGAAGGACATACTCCCAATTTTGATGGGCCTGGGTCCACAGCAAAATGTACTTTAAATCATTATTTATTCTAAGAAAACGTATCATTTGTCTTTTATGGCTGAAGGTCAATTAAAACTAAAACATATGCTCTTTATAGTACTTCAAGTCTTTATTCTGGTATTACTGCAGAATTTAAGAAATAGTGAAAAAGCCCTTGCTACTGAAAGAACAAATGAGTGGGTGGACAGGAGGTACTGAACAACTAATTAGACGGTTTTAGAAAATATTTTGATGATTTTAAATCATTAATTTGGAAAAGAAAAAATCTGTTCTTACTAGTCCACACCTATCAGCTGTCTTGTATTTCTAGAAAATAATTGGAACTTCATTTACTTCTGTGATGTTTTTCAGAATAGCAGATGATTAAATAATGAATTTTTTTCTTTAATACGGTGTTTTAAGGGATAAACACTATTCACTGTCAAGAGATTAAGACATAGCAACTACAATGGCATTTTAGGTCCAGTTAACAGGCTCCAAAGTCAGACAAAGCCTCCTTAAGGAACAATCGGTTGCAAGAAAAGTGCACACAAAACAGTATCAGTTATTTTGCCTCTCTTGTATTACCAACACCCTCCAAAGCCACTTTTCTCTCTCTCCTGGGTAGGCTAGAAAGACCAAAGACTGTCAGAAGTAGCCAAAGCCCAGGAATGGTAATTTTCCATCCCCATCTCTAGCCAGTAGCAACACTGAATACACAGTCCTGCTGGGCATGGGGATGGGCACACACAGATGCACACACATGCCCATGTGGCTGGCACCCAGGTCTAAAAAGACAGACATCAGAGCCTTTTGCAGCACACACACAACCAACATTCCTGTTAACATGAAGCATGGGTGGTACAACACTGTTCTTATCTCTGACCAGGATTGCTTTGGATTTAAGATGAGAATAATGTGGATAACACACTGGTGAATTAGTTGTTGCTAAATAGTGTTTTCTTTAAGTCAAGGGCTTTTCAATTTCACATGCTCTATACTTAAGCAAGTGTACAAGAAGCCAGGGAGGGAGAACACAGCCAGGACAGCTGACCCCAGCTGGCCAAAGAGATATTCCACACCACAGAATGTCATGCTCAGTATATAAACAGTGGGGACTTGGCCAGGAGAGTCACATCACTTCCTGGAGACAGACTGGGCATCAGTCAATGAGTATTGTACATCAGTTGTATTTCTTGAGTTTTATGTCTCTCTCTCCCTCTCCCCTTTTTCATCATCATCATCCTCATCATCAATTACCATTATTGGATTAATAATAATTTTTACCTTATTTCAAATATTAAACTGTCCTTATCTCAACCCTTGACTTTTACCTTTTTTTTCTGATTCTCCTCCCCATTCCACCCAGAGACAGGTGTGTGAGCCAGGGGCTGTGTGTCACTTAGTTTCTGACTGGGGTTAAACCACAGCAATGTTGTGTGCATGAGGGCAATGAAAGACTGGTAACATGTGTGAACAAATACTGTCAAAGAGAACATAAAAGTGAAGTGACTGAAGCACTTTCAGAGCAATACTTCTAGAGGACATCAGTTTTTTGCACTGCCACATCCAGGACATATCTAAGGAATAATGGACAATTACACTGTAGAAGCAGTTGCATCCTGTGAATTAACCAGAAAGGTCTTTAAGCCTGCCTGCCTGAAACGCTGGCAGAGGTCTTAAACTGAAATCAAACTGACTTCCCCTTGAATATTCTCTACAGAAAACTGCCACCTTCTCCCCCCGCCCCGTGGGGAACCTCTTAAATGCATAACGATAATCTGTTTTATTAATAAGGCTTCTAGATAATTTGAAAAATATTATTGCTTTATTCATAATTGCAACCTTTACTGATAACTGCATTGTTGTACCTTTGATTAGTTTTCAGAACTTGTAGTAAATGTGTCCAGTTATATACCTAAACAATTGCAAGTTTAGTTTCTCATCCTTTTCCATAAATTTTTAAAAATGTCATGTTTTCATGAAAATCAAATTTAACTAAATTTCTTAAGATTTCATAAAATAGGAAGCATTAATGCTGGTTAACTCCATCAAATTATAGGATTCATGTACAAAAGTCATGTTAAGCAGGAGGGCAGGAAATCTGAAAAGACCTTGCACTAATTCCTAAGTAAATACCAAAGTTCCTGGGAGGTAAAACTTCATTTAGCAAATACCAAAGAACAGGTGGGAAACATTTGTGATATCTTAGGACTGCCATTAAAGCATGACAATATTTTATTATTATGAGACATCTGTTAGCAATTTCGATAGAAAGTAATTAATGGTGAAAATAAAAAAAATATCCTTTCCTAGGTCATTATAATTATCATATTATTCTTCCTTTGGTCTAAGGTTGATATAAGTGGAGGCAAATTGTGGAGCTAACTACTAATATGATTTCCAGAATCTAACAGTACAATATTTGACAATAAATGGAGAGAATTCATGCTTAAAGGGCAAAGTAATAACTGTTTTCCTTGTGCCAGAAAAGAGGAACTTGAGAACTCTGGGGTGATGACAAAGTAAATTGCACAAATAAAAACCGACATAAAATGTAAAGTAGGTTGTGTGAACTCTAGAAGAGAAAGCATGAGAAAAGAGGTATCTCAGTTGACAAGGAAAGATATTAATTTTGCTGTCAGCTGTGGTGTTATTGCAACTCAGGGAACAACTGAGGAAGAATGAATAGATGAAGTATCTAATTCTGTTGAGGGTGACTCTTTGCAAGTAATCATAAACTGCAGTAAGAAACAGTCAATCAAAATCATTGCTGTATATGCCTGGAGATTGTTCACCGAAAATATAACATTAGTGAATTTGTAACAGGCCAACCTGCACAAGGTTGATAATAAAAACATTCCTATGACTCAACTTTGGAACTGTAAGACAGGGACAGTAAACATATAACTTGCCAAAATATGTTCACACAAACAATACACCTTGAGGCTTTTCCAGAAATTCAATACGTGTGGATTCTTCCCGCATAGTCAAAAGAAGAATGCAAAGCAAAGCTTGCTTTGGTCTCACAAAACAGATCAGAACAGAGAAGGTTCAGCTTAGGTATAGTGAAAAATTAGTCAGTTAAACTTAGCATTTAAAGAGAGCTCTGCAAAACCTAAAGACAGTTCTGGAATAGTGATGAGAGACTAAGAAGTTCAACTCATCAGTTTCATCCATCTAGACATGTAATCAGATATTTGTTACAAGCTAGTTGCCTTAGCAACAGTACTACAAATTAAATGCTGCAAATACTTAAGCAATAAATGAGGCTGTAGCCTGGCAACATGTTGCATATGAGAAGCTCTCTGTTCCTGATCTGAACCTCACATAATGATCTCGGAGCAAATGGACACATTTCCAAGGTTCAGGCTAAATGAACACTGCAGTAAAAAAGTAATCTTTTACAACTCTCCCTCAGCAACCACATGTTAGACTATTGAACTTTATCACTCAGTGAATGAAAGAAACTTCCAAAACGTGGATCTGTGTACAACTGGGGGTTTCTGCCCCAACCTTTTCTCTACATGGGATAGTGATGAATACCAAAACACTAAGTCACAGTAGATCTGAATGAAAAAACTGTTAGGTGATAGTACTTGATTTATGACCTGCAATGCAAAGTCCTGTGGTCACTACTTCGAGCTCATCCAGTACTCATCAGATCAGCTGATTATAAATACATTAAGCATAGAAGTATCAAAATAAATAAAACAGCAATTGCTATAAATACATGTGAGTATATGTATATGCATGTGTGCACTGGTATTATGATGTAAGGAGAAACGTGCTGAGGAGGAAGCAGATAATTCCATTGCTTCAGGGAATTATTTCAGCATACTACCCAGCACTGCCAGATGCACTGTTACTGCAAACTGTATAGTACTTTATGATGTGTATCCAAATTTGTGTCTATACCTATGGTTTAAACATAGCCTCTCCTTGGCTCCCCAAAAGCACCAAGGTTACACCTAATTGCTGTGAAAACTGAAGAACCCAAGAAGAAAAGAAGCAATCCTTCATATATGCTCCTGGAACGCAAAAAGTCTCTGTAGAAAAAGACAGTCAAACTATGTAAATACATACTAGAATATAAAGAAAACAAGATGATGGACCATTTTAATCCCACCAAGAAGCCAGCTCCTAGTCAGGAATGGATCCTGACAGCTGATTTGGTAATCCATTTTACTAAACTGTAAAAAGAGTTATCAAGCCATTGAAAGTTTGCCGTACTTGAAATATCTTTATAGTATTATAGACACTAATGACCTACAGTTTCTTTACCCCTGTCTATCTCACTCCTCTAGCAGGGAGACTTCTGTAATACCTCATTCAGCACTGGTGTGAAAATGGTGGTGGTGTCATAGTTTCATCTGTATGACTACTTACTAAGAAGAACAAAAAATAAAAGTTGTCTGCCTGAAAATCTATTTTAAAGACTGTTACTTTTGGCTTTTCATAACAGTAGCAGTAAAAACTCTTTGAAAGACCTATCAGACAGAATAGCCATTTCAAACTATTACTGATAAATGTGGAAAACCCCTAAAAGTTCTCCTTTCATGTTTTTTTTCCTAGTAATGACACCCCTCTGCAGTGAATCAGTACATCAGCTGTGTACTGCCTGTACAGAGAAGCAGAAAAACCATTGACTCTGTAACATCTGCCTACAGATTAGAGAAGACACCATCACTTGTAAAAACTGCTATTTTGAGACTGGAAAAGGTTGCAAGCTGCAATTTCCACGTTCAGCATACTGAAAGGTGATAAAAGTGTCTAGGTAGAATTTGTGGAGTTTGTTCTGACAGTTTGTGAGCAATTTTCCATTTAGATTATTTTCAATTATTTTCTACTTCATAAGATAAATTGTAAGAATTTATGGGAACAGACAGAGCACAAAGCTGTCTTTGCTCCAGATCATAATGTCATCCTCTCTTATAATTACTTAATACTACTGCTTCTTGAAGGACCTATCTAGAGTTTGTGTAAGGAGTAAGTTTTACTCCAGTTTTTCCTTAATGGAGAAAAAAATTAAAATAGAGATCTAACTTTTATTAAGTCTTTCCGCAACAATTGACAGAAAATAATATTTTAATCTAATACACTATAGTAAACTAAAAACTCTCTTTTAAATGCAGTAGTATAGGATAGTTTCTCCTTTTTGTTTTTTCCCCCCCGCCCCCAATGTTGTGTTAATTTTTGCAAAGGAAATCTAATTTAACAATCTTCTGAAATCAGGCAGGGTTACTGATGATGACCATACCTTGAAATAATCAGATAAAAGAGATGTATTGAAATGGAAAGAAAGTAATCTGCACACCTATTCAGTTAAACAATAAAGATTATACAGACAGCACTCAAATAGGTACTTCTGACTTTTTTGAAGTTGACACACATAGATTGTTTGTCTGGTTTCACAGAATATTCTGAGTTGGAATCATCAAGTCCAACTGCCAAGTAAATGGCCCATATGGGGATCCTACTTAGATACACTGTATTAAAAAAAAAAACTCTAAACATAATTCTAGTGCTATTTATCCCCATATCTGGAAGCATAATCATAAATTACCTTATGTTAATTTCCTGTGAAATGTTTACTTCCTTCATCCCTGACATTCAGCACTTTGTACTCTGCTTAAAAGTACTCTAGAAACTATGCCTGGAAAACTCAAAGGAAGAAATTTTCATCCTACAAACAGAAAAGTACGATGAGATAAAAGGTAAGGGATTGTGTTGTCCCTCATTTATGCCAATAGCCACAAAGAGTTTACATCCTGATGCTGAAAACTATGCTATTCCACATTAGTTTAGAGCATCTCAATTCAGTGTGCAGAGGCACACAAAACCAAAAACCAAGGGGTCTATAATTAAATTTAAAAATCGTGTGGATTTCCTATAAGTCATTTACATTTAAATAGTAATATGAATCATAGAAGTCGTCACACTTTGACACAGATCTCAGTGAAAGAGTGTTCTTTCATCAGCCTCACACAAATATTTTTTTTTTTCTTACAGAAGCTTTAAAGAAGCTGAACTTCTTTTGAAAATGCAACATTTCCATGCCACATACAGAAGAAAAATAATTGGAAGCTTTCCAATTACTTGCATGCGGTACGTACAATGATGTTGGATAACAGTCTCGCTTGCTGAGACTCAGTGCTAATCGACAGTGTGTTCCTTTGAACTCTATTATTTATCATGTCAGATCCTCCTGTTGAAAAACACCCTTTAAAAGTCCCCAAAAGTAACTGTAGATGCTAAGAAAGCTATCTGAGACCAAACAGACTGAAACCTGAGATTCAGCCCCATCACCAGATTAATTTTAGTTTGTGGTATTTTCTTTATTGATGACTGGGGAACAGTCAATTTAAAAATGTTCTAATTTGCTCATATCTCAAATTAACTTGAAAACAAAATCAGCCAAGAAAATCTAGTTTGCCTGTCAAGTCTCATGAACTGATGAAAGTGTTTGAGATTTGAAGCTCAAGAACAAGCATAGAATATATAATATTATTTGTCTTACTGAACATGATGAAAGTTGAGTTTAAACTTTACCAGGACATATAAAGAAGTTTTTTTTTTCTCCCAGAATATACTAGCTTAAAGAAGCTTTCAGTGCTAGCAAGACTTAGAAGCTCATAATTTTGCCCCTAGTGAATTTTGATGTGGTCTGAAATGTATTTCTGTAATATACCAATTAAGTTTTACTGATAGAAATATATTATAGCTTAACGTCTCTAGTTTCAATTTGCTTAAAAGAATAGCAGCTGCTCTGTGGAGGCTTTTGATGACACGACCTACAATAACAAAATATATTTTCCTACTTGTAAGTTGCATTATTCAATTAGTTCAAAAGGGAGTGATCAAAGTACATTATATTTATATGTGACTGGCTCATAAAATAGTAAACTTTTTATTTTCATGTTGTAAAAAGTGTCTTAATGTTTTAGCTTCAAATTTCCTTGCAATTTAAGAGCTTTTAAAAAAATAACATGACTATTTCTGTTTGAATATATTTCATACACCTGATCAGAACTATTAATCTTTTTTATTTTTATTTAGCACTCAGTTTAAAAATATTTGTTATTTCCTTGCTCAAAACGTCATGTACTTCAACACTTCATTATTTCCAGCATCATCATTTATTCAAAATATTTTTCAATCACAGCTGACCAACACCAAGAATAGTGCTTCTGTAACAATAAATCTAAATCTCAGAGCAGAATTCACAACTGATAAATGGAAAGGAGTGAAAATAACTTGAAAATTATTTGGATATTTTCCCCTATTTCTGTCAGAGGACTACACACATACTATATTAAAAACTAATTAGTACTTTTAAGGAAAACAATGTTTTCAACCTGAGAATTAACACTAAGAAATACAAGGAAAACTAAAGTATCAAAACTGCTTAGATTAATCTTTCTAGATAAACAGATGCAGCTTCATTTGGCTTTAGTCAGTTTTCACCAACATAGTTTTCAAATTGCTCCACATGTCTTTCTGTAACTGAGATCTCAGCCTTCACTAATATCATTGCACAATTTTGTTCTTTGTATGATGCACATGAGAGAACCAAAGTCCTACTTTCAATTGTAAAGATACTTGGTTCAGACCTGATAATTACTGCTCAGGGACAAGATCCAGGAGTTATACCCAAAATACTGTATAAACTCAATACTGATTAGTGATCACAGAATCATAGAAGGGTTGGGTTTGGACCTTTTAAAGGTCATCTATGAAAACCCGTGCAATGAGTCTGGTCCAGCCTCATACTCAATGTTTCCAGGGATGATGCAGCCCTCCCCTCTCTGGGCAGCATGGTCCAGTGTTGCAATGCCCTCATAAGAAAAAAAGTTTCTTCCTCATGTCACCTGTTTCAGTATTTGATCACATTTGTTGAGAAGAAATTTTATATTTATGTCTAGACAGAATTTCCCATGTTTCAACTTGTCACGGAATCACAGAATATGCTGAGTTGGAAAGGACCCAGAAGGATCATCAAGTCCAAACCTTAACCCTGCACGTTGCCAAGAGTCACACCATGTGCCTGAGAGCACTGTCCAAATAGTTCTTGAGCTCTGTCAGACTTGGTACTGTGACCACCTCCCTGGGGAGCCTATTTAGTGACCAACCACCCTCTGGGTGAAGAACATTTTTCTAATATCCAACCTAAACCTCCCCTGACACAACATCAGGCCATTCCCTCAGGTCCTGTCACTGGTCACAAGATTGAAGAGATCAGTGCCTGCCTCTCCTCTTCCCCTCATGAGGAAGTTGTAACTGCAGTGAGGTCTCCCCTCAGTCTCCTCTTCTCCAGGCTGAAGACATCAAGTGCTCTCAGCTGTTCCTCACGTGGCTTCCCCTCAGGGCCCTTCACTCTTTGTTGCGTTCTCTGGACACTCTCTAATAGCTTAACTGTCCTTGTCAATGTTTGCTGTCTCTGCACACTTCTGAGAAGAGTCTGGCTCTATCATCTCTTCACCTTCAAATTAGGTAGTTACAGACAGCAATACGATCTTCACCTTCTCTTCTGAAGGATGAATCACATTTCTCAACCTCTCCTTGTCTTATGCTTCAGATTCTAAACCATCTTGGTTGTAGATTTGTTTCAGTATGGCCATGTCCTTCTGTCTACAGGCCCAAATCAGACATAATGCTCTAGATGCGGTCTCATGTGAGAAGAGAGGGGAAGTATCACTTCCCTGAAGTTCCCAACTACAGTGGATGAACAAAGCCCAGAGATGCCCAGGTTTCCTTCTTGCAACAGCTTATCTATAGCTCATGCTCCACTTCCTGTGTATGATGGCTCCCACGTCTTACAAATTTTCCAGCCACTATATCACCAGTCTATTTTGACTGAGGAATCTATGCCAAATACCTTGCTAAAAATCAAAGTAAACTATATCCACCACTCTCATTTTTGTTACTTTCATATGGATTCATGTACCAACAGGTAGAACTTAATAATCTTATTGGAACTTCGACACAGAGATAAAAAAGGCAGATGAAAAAATTTTAAAAAACCCAACTTGCTAGGAAGAATTCCTAAAAATAAAATAAAATAAAAAAAACCCAAAACTTAAAGCATCCCATCTTGCCCAGACTTTTAAATGGATAACAACAAAAATACAATAGGAGCAAGTGTATCACATGCATAGAATAGAATCTATTCAAGGCTGTGAAGATGTCAAGAAAAAAATAATTAGAATTTATTCTAGTCTACAAAACATTAGCATATAGCAAATTTTTTAATGGAATACATGTTCAGACACCTCAGTGAAAGTGCAAGGGTATGGGCTATCTGTACTTTGAATAAAAGACATTTTAGCAGCAAAATATGCTGGAGTCGCAGAAACCTAAGTATTATGGCACGCCAGTCATGACATAGTGAAGGCACGAATATGCAGTTTTAAATACTTTGTCCTTCTTGCTAAGTAATAAGTATTTATCTGGTACTTTTTTTAACTGATAAAACTAAGTGTAGGAGACAATGTGTATCACAGCAATTGGAAATACAAATTTTGAAAGGTAATTAGACAAAAATAGATAATCTTTTAAGAGGGCAGTGATATTTATTGTGAAACAAAGATAAAATATTGAAATCTTTTACATACCTTCTTCAATAAGTACATAAAGTAAGAATGTATGGTGATAGATAAATTAAGACCTGTATTTTGTCATGAAATGACCTGCTGCTCAACTGATATGGTTTAGAAATAGAAAGGCAAAACTAAACCTTTTCATTTCTGATTTTGATATTAAATTAGCATATTTTCTGCTTTTAAACTCAGCTGATAGCAGATTCACTACTTTTATTAGGTCTCAGCATTTTATTAGATGTTCATGGAATGAAACAAATTCTATATCATTTAATGCATTTTCTATGAAATTTCTAACTACTTAAGGCCTTTTGCTACTATTTCAGCTGACTGCAGAATTATACTGTCCAACATTTTGAATCAAAGAGATAATTCTCACTTTTAGGTTTTATATAAAAAATTACAATTGCAATAACAAAACAATAAAAGCTATGTATTAAAGCAAAACCTAATATTGGGAAGTAAAGAAAAACTTCTACTAAAAATTCTTTATATATTCAAAACTTGGATGGATATGACCCTGAGCAGCATGATCCAGCTTTGAAGTTAGATAAAACTTTGAGGTAGGCCCTGCTGTGAGCAGAAGGTTGGCTAGACTGACCACCAGAGGAGCTTTCCATCCTAAATTATTCTAATTCTAGGCTTAGAAAACAGTACACAAGAAAAAAAAATTCAGAACTAAATTAGAAGAGCAAGTAATACAGTTAGTAACCTTTCTACCAGAATATAACATGAATTTTCACCAATTTTTGGAAATAGGAAAGACGATTATATAGTCTATGATTAAAGAGATTGATGTTAGAAATTAATTTTCAACAGTATTTCCTAATCAATATGGATTTCTTAGCATTAAGTTCATCACTTTCTATTATCAAGCTCTTTTCAACAAGGTATGACTGATAAAAATCATCTATCCAAACTAAATAAAGATCTCTGGGTCATGTGTCCTTGCCTGGGGCATGTTTTTATTTTTACTTACAGATAGAGCATTTCTGTCAAAATGGTTGATTTAAAATTTTCACACACGGAGAGAGGAAGCAAAGTCCTGTGAAATGGAAATCACTGACATCATGAAAACAGAGAAAACTCAAACTGAAAGCTGAAACATACAGCCACTGCTACTTTAAAATGGTTTATTGAGTGTACTGTAGGTATAACAAAAATGTAAGAAAAATGTCATTAAAAACTTGGAGTGTGGATTAAAAAAAGAGTATTTTAAAATTATACATGCTGCAGCAAATTTACATAATAAAATTTTATCCAAACACTGTAAAGATATTTTCAAGCCTGCAAGAATGTCTACTATAGCAGATAAATTCTTAATATTATTAAATTGAAATGGTTTTACTATTAAGTAATTCAATTTTGGAATTCAGCAGCATTAGTCAACATGAAAAAGGTCTCTATTGGTTACAATAGAAAGTATTTCAGCTGTAGAGAAAATTGTTAACTGTCACAACATAAAGATTGGATGTTCAGGATATTCTTGTGTGTTTTAAAGAGTCATAATATTGACTCATTTAATTTTTGTTCTCTTCAGGCATGATTTGCAAAAAGCCTATAAACGTGACACCAACTGCACTTCACTTGTGAAAAATCACTGAAAACTGAAATAGTTGAGTGGGTTTTGTCATAGTTTTTCTATAAAGAGTGCAGCTTGGTTGGCACACACACAAGTCTATTTGGCTCTAGGATCATGTAACTTATGACTTTTTTTCAAATATTACCAGACTATCAGTAAGTATTTTGCTTTTATTCCATAATATTCACAGAAACATCTTAATAGGGATATGAATGGTTTCTTTTCCAACATGTGATCTCCTCAGCAGCATTTTAATGATTATTATTGATGTCTTTTACAAAGACAAGACTTCTTAATACAGTACTTAGACACAGTACTACAAAGATAATGCTTCCTACTCCAGTTCTCCAGACCATAATATATGGTGAGAGCACTCTTGTTTTGATTTATCTTTCACCTTGTTCTAGCTCTCATTAGAGTGATAACCACACTGCTTTGTTCTCCTTGTATCCTGATAAACCTTGGTGACATAATCTCAGGTATTACAGGTAGGTTGAATTTAAATTATTTAAACCAACTCAACTTCCTGTCTTACTGTAGCAGACTCTGACAAACATCCCCCTTTTTTGTGTGTGTGGGAGCCTTAATTCCTATGTGATCATTTTTGGGCTTTTCCATAATTTCTGACACATCGCTAACCCTTGTGTCTCTGCTGTTGCATGACTCTCCAACCCCTCACTCTACTGAGATGGCAGATCAAAGCACCTCAATTTTACACTGTCAAACACTGGTGTGCTGCTCCCAGGCTTTTCTGTAGCAAGCCTGGTTTATCCTTTCCCCCTTCAGATCCAGTTTAAAGCTCTTTCATTGAATCCTGCTAACTCCTGCTCAAAGATCCTTTCCCTCCTTTGAGAGAGGTGTGCCCCATCTGTCACTAACAGGCTCAGTGTTGTGTAAACTGATACATGATCAAAAAAATGCAAAATTCTACTGGTGACACCAGGTTTGAAGCCAGGTAATTGATCTGCTGTTTCTTCCCTCATCATTCCCTGCACTTGGAAGGGTAGTAGAGAACACTTCTTCTGCTTCTGATCCCTTATCTAGTCATCTCAAAGCCCTGAAGTTTCTCTTGATTGGCCTTGGACTTTTTGTTGAAGATTCATCGCTGCCTACCTGAAAAATCAAAAGTGGATGGTAATCCAAGGGCTGTTCCAGGGTAGGGAGCTTTCTCTTCACATATTTAACCTGGGCCCGGAAAGGCAACTGACCTCCTACAAAGTGGGTAGGGTCTGCATTTTGGACTTTCTCTTCCCCTCAGAAGTGAGTCTCCTATGGCAATGACCCCTGATATTTTCTTTATGGAAGCAGTTTTGATGCAGGATGTGGACTTAACCTCAGTGACACCTCCAAGCTAGTTGGACTTGATTGTCCTTGTCACCATTTGCTTCCATTTGCAGAGCCTTATACCGATTATGCCAGGGCACCTGAGGAGGCGGGGCAGCCACAGAGGAGACACATCTGATGTGCCAGGCAGGAACTTGGTGCTATTGCCCCCTGTCCTTTCTGTCACCACATTCAGACTAATGGAGAGAGGGTAGGGAATCCTCTGTACCATGTGTCCTGCCTGCTTGTTGGGCCTGTCTCAGGGAAAGCAGGATGCAGTTCTAATAGTCTAGCTCTTCAATTCCTTCATACTCCTTAATCTACTCACCTCCTCCTGGAGCTCTGCCACTAAGCAGAGGAGCTCCTCTACATGGGCACAGCTCCCACGGAGAAAATGCTAGTAATTTCAAACTACTAACAAATAATTCCTTTAATGATGCACATGAAGTGAACATCTCACTGCTGCTGCTGCCAGGAGATTTTTTCGATGGGAATGTATCTCAGACACATGCCCCGTTTGTAGAAAACTAAGAAAATGCTGTTACACCAAATATTACACCAAATATTGTCTTTTGACCTCTCATACTTTTAAAAGCAGTGATTACTGCTTTGACAACAGAGAAATAGTTTTCTTTGGGGTGCTTACATTTCAGCACTTAAAAATGATATATGCATCTACTTGTCTATGGTAAGATGAGAATTAGTGGGAAAACTGCTGTATAATAAATAATAATAAATCTGTCACATTTGTTGTTATTACATTTTGAGGAATGTATTAAGTCAGGTTGTTGTAGTCTCAGGACACTCTAGGTCAAAGCAGCAACACATGTAATCTCACAGTCACTCTGACAACAGACAGGTATATGAGGGTTTGTGTTCTCTACAGGGATTTTATTTCTTTTCTTGAGGTGGTGATGATGCCTCTTTAAGCATTTAAATCTCATATTTTATTCTACCAAAAGTGTTTTGGGGGAGTATGATCCCTGAATACGTATCTACTCTCTGTTGTTCTTGAGAGCAATATCAAGAATAGCAATGGCTCAGTTTTAAACTTTCCAAATGTATGATGCCAGAGAGTTTTTCAGATCTCAGCTACTACATTTGCAGATACATCACCTTAATGCTATTGTTATCAGCTTTCCTAGCTCTTTGATTAGCACATCATATATATACTCACATATGTATACTCAATATACTCACAAGATTTGGAGTCACTAAACATGCTTCCATAAGAAAAGAACTACTGATACAAGCAGAATATGATAGGTGTTTTTCAGAACACTATGACTATGTTAGGTCAGGTATGATCTGGTTTCCAGGTAGTTGCCAGGTCACTCAGTGACATCGGTTGAACTGATGTCTTCCAAAACCTGATATTCAGACAACATATCAACTGCACACTCTGCTACATGACATTGCCCTGGCAAAGAACGGATTTAACATCTCCAGCTTCACAAGCTGACCACCCCTTTTTCATTCAAACTTCACCTGAGTCTTCAATTTGCAGATGACTTAATCATATAGGTAATCTACGAACACTTGTTAACATGAAATTATACTTACTTTACATAACTACTCCATAAATAGCTTTATATATGAAATGTTTTAAAATACAATATTTTAAATGCCTGAAATTAGGCAGCTACAAAAATCTTAAAAAAAAAAAAAAAGGTAATAATTAATGTCTTCCAGCTAAACCTTTTACTCTGGAATTAATATTTAATTTTCACATACAAAAAAACCCTCTGTGCATTTCAAAGGTTTATTGAACTGTTAAATATTGTAAAGTCCAGAAAAGCTAAATTTACAAATCCCACAGTTTTTTGAAAAAAGAGTCTAATATAAACTGAAAGGAAAAAAAAGTCCGTTGCTAAAAGCTGGGGGGGGGATGGGAGGGGGGGGGACGGGGAAGAGACAGATGGGATACTCACCCTTGATTTATTTGTTTGATTTTTGTTTAAGATGAAAAACTAACATAATAAATCAATACGATAACATTCAAGGTTAATAATATATAATGTTCCTTGTAAACAGCTTAATTAAATGGGTATTCAGAACATTTCCAGTACATGCCAAGGTTGCAGTGTGTTCTGCAGAAGAAAGCAACTCTGCAATCTCAGGACTACAGTACACTCTCTAAAATGTATTATAGCTTTAGACTCTGATATTTTTATAAGTTCTCACAATTCAGACTTACAGTGAGTATCCCAAGTATTATGTTTTTCTTAGAATTATGAGTCAGTATTTCTTTCACTTTTTTAGTCCCAAAAAAACCCAAACCTGGTCACAATCACTTAGTCATGTCTGAGATAACGTCAGTAAGGCCGCAAATCTTACTGTACTCAGCAGACCTGCTAAACACTTCACAAGTACTAAACACACAGAAGAAATATATAGATTTTATAAAGGTCACAGAAGGGAAAACAAGGCACCCTTGTTGAGGGCTATTTAACACAATTTATACAAATATTATCTGCTATAATATCTTTTTAAAGCTTTGAACAGTGTGCCAACTGAGCAGAGCATAAGCTATTGACTATATAATTAATTAATTAGTCAACAAGCTGGAAAGCAGGTATTTCTCTTGATGTCAAGTTCTTAAAATATTGAGTCAGTTTTTCATTAAGCACACTTAAAAGAGTAAAATAAAAACTGAGTTCAAACTACAGTATCTCAAACTATCACAGTGCTGTGAATGAAATGCAACTTTTAACTACAATTGAATAACTTGTATTCTACTAGTCTTTAAAATTTTATTTCAGATATAATAAAAGATATTATTCAAGAGCAATCATGTCCTGAATAGCTATAACTTTTTTAAAAATTGTGTTCTGTATCTGTTTTCACATTTCTTTAGAGTAGTATTTTGTTTCAGTAGACTAAATGGGCAGCTGGAATTCCCAGCATGAGAAGTTTACTCCTTTCTTGTAGAGCTGTTAGTGAATTAGTCTGAAACTCCTATATTGACCCCCTCATATTTTATCATAAGCTGAATGTAACCTGATAATGCAAAAAAATATGACTGTCATTGCTCGTAACTCCCATTTCACCTGAATGTGTTTGGCCTTAAACTAGGTACATAAAGGGATGACAAAAAATTGCAGCTGAGAGGGACATGGAAATTGTATGTGGTAAGTGTGTGGGCAGGGTGAAGGGAGAGGAAAAGCTCTTACAAAGGACAAAACAGTTTCAAGGATGTTTAAAAAATATAAATATTTTAACAAGGAGAAACAGTAAAATTTGTATTAACCACACAGCAATTTTGAAAATATTGAAAACCAGTATTGAGATACATGTGAGTTTTCTGGGAAGAACTCATGCTCCAACTCGTATTAATGAGCCCTGAATCAAGCCACTGACAACAAAAGAACATATTACTAAAGAGCCGACTTCAGCACTGGAAAAGAAGTGGAGGGAGCCCCAGAAAAAGAGGCAGCTCTAGGAAAAGATGCAGAAGCAGAGGATATGAATCTTAGGTACTCACTCTGTTGACCATGGAACAGCCCTCCAGTACATTCTCTAGATCCCAGCTGAACCCAGCTGACTACTCCGTAACATTTCTCCATCTTCATTAACTCTCTGATTATAAAATGTACTTTTGCAGACTTCCCATCTGACTTAAGTGGGTGCTACCCTGGTATCTGTGACACTGAGCTACAGTGTTAATTTCCTCTCTGCATATCAGTTTCTCATGCCATATACCCCTCTCAACTCCTCTAGCCACCTTCCCCGTCTCTCCATTATGCTAGTAAGAGATGACTTCATCTTCTTTGTGCCACAATCTTCTCAGCAATCAGCTCAGTCCTCCAACATCCAAAGCAATCAACTTGCATTTTCTCCCTAAATGTCATTCCCAGTTGACCTCAACATTATTACATTATTTCAGTTGGCATCCCAATCCTTCCATTCCCTTTGTTACCGCACCTTCTAATCCATCTCCTTTTTTTTTTTTCAGTAAGGGAGACAAAGGTTCTTTTTTAAGGTAATGTTTGGACTCACCATAAGCATAAAAAACATATACACCCACACTGACACATTTTGTAGCAGTAGAGGGCTGTTATCATAAGCAAACAGCTACCAAACAAAAAAAAAACAAAAAAAAAAGTCTTGTTCCTGAAAAAAAATGTGTTTGCCACCAAAGCTTTTGCAAGGCTACTCTCTATTATTTCAGGTGTTGAAACAGTAATAACATTCACTTAAACTATCTGGAAGAACATCCTATTCTTACATTTCCATAACTATCAATTCCACAAGTGGTGCATTTTTTATGGGGATGGAGTCCTTTTGTCCAAATTCTCAACACTGCACTACGGAAATGCAACTTTCCTGCCTTTCATTTTTCCTTTAAGCAATTTTCCATTCCTCTTATGATTTTCTGTCCTCATAAACAAGCTGTTGGTTGGTTAAGTGAGGCAAACCAGCCAGATGACTGTATGTGCAAGTTTTTTAATGATGGCTACAAGTAGTTACCCGCATCGAGTTGCCACCAAACTAGATGAGCTCTCTACTCTCCCCTAGATTAATTTTGAACCCCATGCAAAAACCTGCAGCATTCCCATTTTTCACACAAAGGCATCAGACTGCATTCTCTCTCTTACACCTGTACCAGAGTGGTACAACAGGTCTAGTTTTCAGTTGGGAATCTGCTACTTTTTAATAAGAGTCTCAACACAAGTTGCACTTAAATAGGTAACAACAGCAAAAGCTTTGTAACTTCCTATTTAAAGTCCAATACTCACATACTGCAAGGACATGTAGAGATCACTCCCTGCCAACCATAAGTAATAAAGAGAAGGTAGAAATACAGATTATTTAAAACTAATAAATTGAAAAGAATATGATAATTTTATTGCTAGCTGCATAGTGAATGTTTGGCAATTCATACCTAACTTCAGATGTGTCCACTTCAATGAATTTTACATCCTCAGATTTCAGTAAAGCACCAGCATGTCCACTGGAACAAGAAAGGCCAGGGAATTTGGCAGGAGCTAGACCATGCAATAAAGACAGAGGCAGTTTTAGATCTGTCAAAGCAGCTACTACAGGAAGCTTGCCAATGAACTATATGAAAAAAGGAAAAAAAGGGAAAAGTGATTTCCTCAGATCATTAGTTAGATTGTGCTTTGGCCAGCTGCAAGAGAAAATCTAGCTGCTATGACTCCATTTACTCTTTTCACCTTTTTTTCCTTCACTTCCTAACTAGAGTACATACTAGCACTCCACAAATCAGTTTCAATAATTGGAGAATGGATTCCTTAGCTATGGGATAAGGATTCAAATCAAGCTGACTCTCGGGGCTGCTGTCGGGGCTGAGTTAGCTCAGCTGAAGTTCAAATTTCACAACATGAAAATTTCATAAAACTGAAACCCAAACATCAGGTCAGTGGATCTCAGGGTTCCTGCGGTAGGTTTCTAGCTTTTCTTCTAATTCCAAGGTAGTCAACACCTACAAACTAGATCAAAGCAAAAATGTGATTTTATAAAATCCCTAGTAAACCTAAATCCAAATGTGCTTTTGTTGATATAAAACTAAACTGAAATTCTGAAGTGTTTCAGGATATATTTAAGTACATTTTAAAAATGCAAGACAAGCTTAACAAGTAGTAAAAGCAAAAGAAGAAAACTAAGGAAAAACAACCTGTGTCAATTCTTAAGCTTAAACAGAACCAGAAAAACAACAAAAAAGCAGATTTACTTTCCCATTCTGTTATAGTAGTTGCACATCACCTGAATTACAATGTATAACGGAACAGAGAAGCAGCCCCAAAGTGTACTCTATAATTTTGTTTAGAATGCTTTTAAAAACAAACAAACAAACAAACATAAAAACCACATCAAACCCCAGGCCAAAACCCAAACCCCAAATCATTTGCACTGTATTATGTTCACTACAACACTCAAAGTATATAGATAGATACAGATGGACCTATATAGGTATATCTATATAGATACAGATAGACCAAATAGACACAACAGAACAGCAGATTTTCTGTCTGTATTTTCTGCACTCCTTGGATTTGGCATGTAAGGACACACTTTCCACATCAGCCATTACCAACTCCAGGTACCCTGGTATGGTGCACTTAATTGAAGAATGAAGTGTAGCAAGAAGATACTGCTATGACGTTGCATGCAAACACTACTGCGCTCACAGGAGCTATTTTTTTTCTTTTTTTCAAGGGGGAAAGTAAGCATTTTAATAATACAAAATCTTCCATACCTTGTGCATGCCTCAGTATCCCATGTGTTATTACTGCATTTATGTTTAACATAATCTTAGATGAAAACTTCAGTAATATTACAGACAGAAATTGTTATTTTCTTAAGATTATGTGATATTTCATGTCTTATTAACCCATTTTTAACTGCCTATAACTTCAGCTATCATTTTTTTTCCTATCTTTGACATCCCAGGTGGGGAATGTTGTGGGGTTTTGTGGTTTTGTTTGTTTTACAGTAAAGGACTTTCTTTGAACCAGGGAAAAATGAAAGGGTGATTATTCTGCCAAACAGCTTTGCTGGTCTTCAGAAATATCTGGCATGTGTTCACAAATGGCTGGTGAACAGCTCTGCTATTTCACTGATCTGGAGCAGGGAGATTAGGCAGGAGGGAGTTGCACACTTTTGTATAATGAATGTGGCTTTTCACAAAGACACGAAAATCTGTCCAAGTTTCCCAAACAGAGGTTCAAAATTATAATAATACACACAGACAAACAGCTAAACTTCTCAAAAACTCATTAACAACCTACCTTCCAGAAACATAAAGAAACTAAATGCTTATTGGCCCAAGATTCCAAAAGCTTACCAAGTCTTTCCCTGGCATTTTTGTGTCCCTCCTGACAGCTCTGAGGCAGACTAGAACCAGGCAGAAAGCTGTGGGCAGAAAGTGAGCTTCCCACCTATCTTCCAACATCCAGGCTGAACTGAGAAGGGATTGTTTCATTCAATTGCCCAAGCAGAAAAACACAGAGAGAAAATGAGATATGGTTGAGGAATGTGCTGAAACAGGAAATTTGGAATGAGAGAGTAGAACTGACTGTTATTTAAGAAAGAACAGAATGGAGACAGCAGACCAACCACCAAGAGGAGGTCTTTGGAAGATGGGACTGAACTATCTGGTGGGTACAGTCAGAGATTGTTTCAATACCTTCACCATCTCATGTAACTCTTCTGTTTAACTACTGCAAGCTTAGCTTCCCTCATAAATAGTGTTCCACTTTCTTCTTCCCATTTTAAAGTAAGGAGACTTTAGTAAGACTTGTCACACTTTATCTATCTTCTTTTTCCAGTCTGATTTTTCCCTGCTCTGCACTCAGAGAAGAATGTTTACTATTGCAAGCTGTCAGGGCAGTCATGCATCATGATACACGCCTAAACTGAATTTATTTTTTATCTCATGTCATTTACCCAATCAGTGAGCAGAATGGTTCTCTTGGCATCTGGTTGGACACAAAATCCAGGTTACATAGTAAAGTTGTTTTCCATAGTGCCCTTGTCTGAACTGTTGCTGAGAGCAGAAGCCATGTGGCAAATGTGAAATGAAACAATAATTCTACAGATAGTGCTGCCCTGAGGGTTTGGCTTCTATCTCTGCTGTTCCTGCACATTCTATCATTTAAACCAGTCCCCCAAGGGTGACTATTATGTGCTCTTGATCTTTTGGGTACTGAATTTGAGGAAGTGTTGAAAACTCATTGCTTCTGTTAGAATCAAAGAGGATCCCTGTCTGGAACAGATAAAGTGCTGTGTAATAAAAAATGCTCTGAACTATCAGGCACAGTGCATGACAACCACAGAACCCCAAACCAGCAAACACATTCTGTGTTTGGTTTTTAGTGCTTCAGTTTCTCACCTGAAGTACTGTCTCCACAATGAAAACCATGTGCTGTAAAGATGACAACTAATAATATTTGTGAACTACTCAGACCTCAAGTGCTAAGACCCACATAAAATCCCAAAGGAAATCAATAATTTTGTCATCAGAGCATGCTTTGATTAGAGTTCAGTAAATAAAGCCTATGGCCACACACAGAACAGTGAGAATGATGGCAGCAATCATCAAGTAAGCATTATCCCTCCTGTGCACTGGATGAAGTGTAACTCCTAGGGGGGAGAAGAAACAGTATGTGATTCTCTAATTAAAGACTGTGCCATTGTGCATAAGCATAGGGAGACCAAAACTAAAATTATACAAGCAGCTTTAATTCTTAAATTTCACAACTTTTAAGTGCTTCATTCTTCTGCTTTAACAGGACTCTTAATAAAGCTTTTCAGATGCAATTTAGAAATACACATATGATAACAACCCCAAGAATAAAGCAGACAATAATAAAAGTCAGAAATTGAAAACCTGTTTTAATCCCATGACGCAGCATGTGCAAATGTTCCATCTAAGGAAACAAATGTCTCTGTTTTTATTATGAACCAATACAAGTGATAAAGTGATACCATAGCACTTACATGGATTTTCAGCACCACATCTTCTGTTACTTTCTGTAGTGAATTACAATTTGATAGAACAAAAATTAACAGGAGCAAAGATATTAAATTACAGGAACATCCATCTGCTTAAAATATTAAAGCATGTTTATTTAGAGAAGACTGCTATGAGTCTCCAGAGTCAAGATTTTTTCCTTTTCAGGACTATAAGAATTACTGTGTAAAACAGAAAATATTTTCATGTAAATGGGCTAAATAGAGACCTGTTATATTGATATTAGTTCATTCTTTTTGGCACAAAGCTAATTCATGTAACTCCAGAGCTATTGTAATTTACAGGAGCGTTTGTTTTTTTTTCCCCTTATGGCATAAGACTAAGAAATGTACTTTGTTTAATTAGTACTTTTATGTAACATTTTAGCATATACTTTATATGAAAAGTAAGTGAATTACAGTGTTAACCTAATGTTTCAGATTAAAGATGAGGCACTTCTCTAAATCTACATATTAATTCAGTTCCAGATTCAGTAAAGTTTTGTCCAAAACCTCATGTTTGTTGAGTCATTAGGGCCTTACTCACTGCAGCTTGTTTACATACGTTTCATTAAATTATTCAAGAAGTGACTCTATAGCTTGTTCTGTAGAGTTTATGGGCTTTTCATCTGCTCAGTCGTATAATGCTAGTTGTTTTATATATGGAAAATAAATGCTATTCATAACATAAGATTGTCTATAGTCATTATGGTCAGCTCATGAATCTGATTTTTTTTCTGCATTATGATTGCTCCCTTAAGGTGTTTTCCAGTAGTACTTGCAAGTGAAGCATCTGTATTTGAATGCATACTAACCCAAACCTAATTGTTACTCACATAAAGTTTATCAAAGAAATGAGCATCTTAGAATAACACGACAGATTTTTTTGTCACAAGCTGAAAGCTTTATCCCATTGTTAGAGTCAGCCTAACTTTTTTCAGTTTAATCTTAAGAGCATTTATTTAGTTGCAGAGGTGAGGTGCTGTGCAAAACAAACAAAAAAATAAAATAGTATCATGATAAAGCACCATTGTCTTGTTTCCCAGCACGGAGTCTACCAGTGTTCTGCTGGTGCCACAAACCATTACTCAAGTCTTTTTAGAGCTGAGAGTCTGCACAGGGACTTGCACTCAGGCCAGTTCCTCATAAAGTACTGTAAAAACAGTCAGAGATAAGAAACACAATATCATAATAACAGAGAGTACTGCACATGTGTGTCTCAATGTAATAGCTTACTGAAGGAAGACTGAGAACTCTCCTTAAATGTAGTCTCAGCATCCTGATCATGTTTTGCTTTAAAGATACATTGCGGCTAGGCTGATAAAACCTTGTTTCAAGTATTGTGAGAATCACAAGAGCCAGCCTTTGAGAAGTGAAACAGGTATAAGTGCTCTCATCTCTGTAATTACATGACATATATCTATTACCCCTCCAAAAAATATATAACTTTGGTATTAACAGATTCCAAATCTTGGTCTTTTTGAAATACTAGAATATATTCAGAATGGTAAAATTCCATTTTTCAAGCTTGGATAAGTATATTAAATTTCTAAGCTATTTTAAAGATCTTTTTATAAGCATTCTCTGCTACATTAGCAGACTACTAACAGTTTTTCTACATTTGTTATCAGCAAAGACATGATGAGACAGGAAAGAAAATTGTGTACACATAGTAGCTGTGTCAGTCTCATCCATTTGCTTAATGCATAATGCTTATGACAATACCAGCTTTCTTTGCTATTGAAATGGAACAACTTAAATATTAGGCTGTGGCATCAGGGAAGCAGCTTATTAGGAAATGACAGCACTGGAGAAGAAAGCTACTTAAAAAAAAATAAAAATAGATTTATCAGAAGCAATACATTAAACAACCCTTCCCTTCAAAGAAACTATGCCATTTCAAGCACCATTACAAGTATTTTTAAAAGACTTTTCAAAATAGCAGTTTCATCATCTGTCAGATCAAGACAGAAATTCCTAAATGCTCCCTAAGTGTATGTTTGTCTTCTTATGTTCAAGCCGGCTGCACTTCCTCAACATGTCCTCCATTCAATTACATGGTGATATATTTGTGTGCAATCACTGAGCCAAGCAAACTTTCACCGACCCTGCCCTCGAGCTGTTAATGACATTTGGGGATCTCTGTGAATGGGTCATCGTGGAACTGTATGGAACAACAACAAAAATCCCTGACTCTGAAATCCTTTGTTTCTTACATTATATGAAAATTCAAACCAATGCTTTAATTATAAAGGACATGTTTTAATTCAAATAAACATTCATGACTTGAATATGCCATCTTGCCTTTTAAACAGAACATACTTTTGTCCATTGTGAGTAGTATTTAGTGAGATCATAAAAATATTAGCAATCTAATTATTTTCAAATATAAGGGATACTATTAATAATCTAAACAGCTGCAATGTCAGTGGATTTAATTAACAATTAAAAATATGAACAACAGGGAGCAAGACAACATGCTGTTTTTAAAGATGTGCAAAATGAAAGTATCCTCTCTTTGTACCTGGAATATTGATGACCCAAATTTGCTCTAGCTCACTGCACAACAGACAGGCACAAGCCTATTTCAAATTATTGAAAGGATATAAAGGAATTTTCATTTACTTTCTCTTTTAAACCAGCTCAGAATGCAGACACCAGTATGTGTTTTACCCTCCTGAGCCTACTTGAGCCCAGCTGACAGGCTGCCCTTCCTGAAGTTTCTCAAGAGGACACAACAGCTAGACCAGACCTGGGGAAGCAAGGTATGGCATGAACCCCCCCAAAGGAAAACAGCATGTCTTAGATTTCTCAGTCAAGATCTGAAAGTTATTCTTCATGAATGCAACCAAGTGTTTACAAAGGCTTTCACTGTAAGAGTCAGTGGTTACTGATCTTATCTGTCAGGCACAATCATTGTTGGGAGTTACTCCTGCTTAATCTCCTGACCATTTTGATTAAAAGCACATATATGTTATAGAAAAGTAAGAAAGTCTGTAGATAGTTCAGGTGCTGTTCTCCTTGGATGATGTGTTTGTAAAATAGCTTTTCAAGCTGAATCTACCTTAAAGGTATACAAGGCTACCTATGCTCCTTTGCCCCTTCGCCTCCCCAAATTTTTAATTTTTGTTGTTGTTGTTGTTTTGGTTTTTTGGGTTTTGTTTGTTTGCTTTGTCAGGCCATAACATTTAAAAAGAACCATCTTAGTAGTTTTATATACTGGAAGCTGAGATTAGGACAAATAGATACTTCTTTACTTTTCAGAAGCAGGAAAAAAACCCACAAAAACCAACAAACCCCTGACATATGCCAGTTGTATAACATTTCTTCCTTCCACGTTTCAGAACCTGTGAAAATCAGAATCAAAAGAGTTTCTGCAGAAGAGCTCAGTTTTCTACAGTGGGCAATCAGAAAGCACATTTGCTTTTGTCCTGTGCCTTAGCAAAACCTAAGCCTATCTGCCAAGTTTTGTGGTTTTAAGCAGAGCACATTTTTCACGTGGCACAGAATGCTCAGTCCCCCAGCTAAGTCGTTACTACTCATTGCTTTTATGTGCCCCAGTCTTCTAGAAACGACAGCCAGGTTGGACAGTCTGCTCTGCCTTCCTTGTGTCTGATACCGGGAACAGATGAATGGGAGGCACACCCGGCTATTTGAGCCGCCCATCAACATGAGTAAAGACTGTAGGGCCTGATGATTATTTAGTACTGACAGGTTTTGAAGGGAAGCTCTAGGCAAATAAGGGGTGAAAAAAAGGAATGTTTTTTAGAGTATTTCCCAAATATCTTCTGTGTGAAATGGGTCTTTCTCACTAACAAGAACTTCCCATATTCAATGCTCACCTTAAACAGTTTAGGTTAATATTTGAGGCAGCACAGACCTACTCGCTATTCAATTGTTACATATCCTGATGTGAAAATCTAAATTCTGCGCAATACATTTCAAATTGCAGGGCTGGCAATCTACAAAAAGGAGTTTCACAGTCTTGACTTTTACTTAACTGAGGCCCTTGACTTGGTAAATCACCAATTAATTTTAACTTTGTTAGTCTGAAACTGAATTAGGTTGACTGCAGTACATTGCTTCTGTGATTCTTTCTGTGGTCAATGCAGGCAGTTACTTCTAATGGTGTTAAAGCTCAGATGAAAATGTTAAATAGAGGAGTCAATTGCAAGGTCATTATTTCTTTTTTCCAAAGTAATGAAAACAAAGTACTTCATGCAATATACAATTATAGGTTAATGATACAGTCTTTCAGAGTGGCTCTAAGGCCTTGTTCAATTTAAAACAATTATTTAAACAATTCAAAAATAACATTTAAAGGACTAAGTGTAACCAAAAAGTGCTAGTCACAATTTAAATATTATATTAATTATGATTAAAGAAAAAATTAATGGGAAACATTTTTAATGCGAATATTACAATGAGAAAGTTATCTAAGCTAGTATGAAAACAACACTCACTAAAACCAGATATTACAAAGGCAGAGTGAGAATCAATCTCATAAAGCAGCATTTCCTACTCATTCACCTTGGAATTTCTGCAGTATGAAAAAGCATTACCATAAAACAAAAGTGAACATTTGGGAAATTTTGCTGGTACCTCCTTTACAACTATATATTGCAATGCTGTATGAAAATAACCCATAACAATATTGGTTTTAGAAAATCCTTTTTTCCTTGCACCATCTGACACATTTCCATCACAAAGACCCACAATTTGCAGCATCTTCTACAACAAGAGAGAAGATGGCAGGATATGTTTCATGGTGATTTTGAATCTCATGGAATTAAAAATTAAAAATAATTTCTTCCATGCCAGTACACTAACATTTCTCAGATAGAGAAATGCCCTAAACAATCATGAAAAATTAAAATACTGGAATACCAACTTTGTGAATAACAGCAAAGTGCAGATAATAAAAAGACAAAAATGATAAATAGATGTAAACATTGCTGAAATCCACACCCTTCAAACTCTGGCTGGAATTCTGAATAAAAACAACAAAGCAAGAAACCAAAAGAATGGAATTCAGGGTCTCTCTCTCTGCACCAAGACAGAGTTGTGAGGCACAAGCACGTATTCTTTCATCAAAATCAGGACTAAAATCTGACCTCAGCATTTCATGCAGCATATTTATAAGATATTTTGATTGTAATAGCCAAGAAAAAAATGTCTTTTATGTACACTATGTTCCTCAAACCTATCTTAAGACTCAAAAACTTGAAGATAAGAATGGGAGGCAGGACTGGTCAGGCATAGCATCATAGACCTTATGTTACCAGCATTCAGCAATGTCTCTCAAAATACCCATGTATTTGTGTTTCAGAAGGATCCTGCCATGTTTAACATGTTACAGAAGATTCCAGAAATCATTCAACACCGAACTGAAGAGCAGTGAGGAAGTTCTCACTTGTACACCCCCTGCCTTCTGTTCAGCCTCTGCCTTAAAGCTGCCCCCAGCCCCACCACAGATTTAGGTACCTGGGCACCAAGGCCCCACAGGCCAGCCCTGTGTGGAACAGCCACACCATAAGGAGTGAGAAAACACCAAAGAAAATGTCTGTCCAAAGATAACAGAGGTAGAAAGTACAGATAGCCTTTAGTAGCTGAAGGACTCAAAAGGCAAAACAAAATCAGAGAGAGGTACAAATTCCTTGAAAAACATACTGGGAGCAGGCTAGCACTGGCCAGGGAGGGTCAGGACTGGTCAGGTCCATTTGCAACTGTACCCCATGCCAAGGGGGCTGAGGGAAAACAGCAACTCAGCCACATGGAGGAGCCATCCCTGAGAGCCACTGGGCAGGACTCTGCCCCTTCTAACTGGTGTCTGCCAGGTCAGAACAGACCCTTTGGGGCCTTTCAGAGGTGCTTCCTCCTAGCTGAATAAATCCCGTGTGCTGGCCAACACACAACTTTTTGATGTGTTAAAACCCATATATACCCTGCTCTGCAAAGCCTCTCTGCATCTGGCAAAAGATGCCTGAACAAAGCACGAAGTTTGGCCTCTGCTCACTGTCTTCTATATAGAAACACCTGATCTCAAAGACAACCCCTCCATGGAGACCCCTTCTAAGCATACCCTCCCCAGTTTCACTCCCAGAAGTCATCCTGAAGTCTCATGGGATAGCATGGCAGTAGAACTGAACTTAGGCAAGATGCTAAGCTAAAGTAAAATTGCTGAAAAAGAAACTCATTAGCAAAAATACTGACAAACTGGGCAACTGCCCATCTCCATGGGACTAGAGCAAAGAGAGATGTGTCTGTCAGAGGTTTCACAGAAGTCCTGTTAAATGACACAGTGGGAGTTGAATCCCCAGGGGAAAACCAGTAGTTTTTTGCCACCACCTGGGTTACTGAAGAATACAAGCACCATGGGGATATACTTTTACAGCTCAGAGGACCTGCAAGACAGATGGCTGCGCTAAAGGTAAAACAGTTGTACTTGCACTGTAAATCAATACAGTAAAATAGTTGTAAAATGTATTATTACTTTTATATACACATTTCATCCATTCATAACAAATGTCTTCAGGTTTATGAGTAACACAGTCAAAACTGTAACACACATAAGCTGTTACATCTGGGAAGAATGTGACTTTTGCTTCAAGTAATTACACAACATCTACAATTTCTTCACAGCCTCTTTTCTAATCTCTTTGGTCTCTATTAGAAACCAACATTACACTTGCATTTACATCAGACACACCCTCCCCCAATTCTTGAGACATAGGAAAGTGGAGGAAAGGGGTTGGAAACACACTGGGATGCAACACCTGTCCTTCCTTTCTACTGTCCTGCAATTTTATTTTTCTTCTTTGGTAATGTAAACATCAGGATGGTCCCTGGAATCACAGAAACTACTGGACAACTTCAGTTCAGGGGCAAGAGAATGAAGATAACATTAATCAATAAATAGTTCCAGAGAACCAGGAACTTTTAAAAATAACTGTAAATTTACTACTTAACATACAAACAGAAAGTCTGACTCAAGGACTGAAAGTCCCAGGTCCAGCCCATACCTTTCACCAGTGACAAGAAAAATGCAGTCTAGAACATAATGAGAATTTTGAACAGAGATACTAATAACTATTTTTGACACTTCCCTGTCAGAATGGATAATCAGTAAATGCCAAAGACTTAAGTTTCTGCAGTAAATTAATGAAAATGTGATGTGACTGTGCTGCAGCCTCAAGAACATCCCCAGCCTTGAAGTGATGGCAATGCAGGCTGACTCTGAGATGAAGGCAAGCTGTTTGCCAGAGCCAAGCAGAAAGCACAGCAGCTCCTGGAGTCACACTGGAGTCAAAAGAATCCAGAAGAACAAAAGAAAGGACAACCTCAGTCTGAACAATGCGCCCCCCCCCCCACCCCCCCCCCCCCCNCCCCCCTCCGCCCCTCCCTGGGGTCTCACTGGGTTTGCTTTTCCCTGAAAAACTTTCATGAGGTTTAACAAACTTCCATTTTTCATTGAAAACCATTTCTGTGTGTAATGAAAAATCATTTCTGACTGTAGTGACATCCTCTGCTGCAAAATACTATTACCATGTTACATCTGCATGCATGTCCCAGGAAAGTTTGGCAAATTATTTTTGGGCCTTTTGACGTCTCCTTTTAACTGAACACATACAGGAAAGTGTAGAAATTATTGCACAGAGTAGAACTGCAGGCAGGATGCTGGAACAAACATGGCCTTACAGACTATTTTTCACACCACCTTCAAGGCTAGAAGGCATAACAAGCTGGAAATTATTGCCACAAATTTAAAGAAATAGGAGGAAAATGCCCAGCCATGTATTTGCAGCATGGTTTTATTTACTGAATGGTATCTATAACTATATATAAACAAATGGTAACTAAAATCCCCTCTGCTGAGGTTTAACACTGATACCATTGCTAGTATGTCCATAAATTTATTGTCATTTAATATTGGTATTCTCTATATCCACTGTTCAAAATGCTGATGGAAATAATGGAAAAAAGCATGCAAGCCTCCTTCAGTACATCCTTTCTAGCCGAACTCTGCTACTCAGCTATGCTTGTCCTGGTTTCATCTAATCTACATTTTCATAACTTAGGAGAATCTTCTTCAAGACAAAGTCAAGCAGGATATCAAGGTCAGTATTTATAACTTCTACTACAAGTCATATAACTCACACCAGTTATCTGGATATGAACAACTCCTATCCCATTCAAAACTATAATTTGTATTACCTTAGGACTTACAAATCAATCTTGAACAAGAAGCCAAATGGGCTAGGCACTGAATAAACATAAAAAAAAAAAAACAAAAAAACCACCAGAGAGCTCCTGACCTATAGAACTCACTACCCAAGTGCTAATAAAGACAGAACAGTGTACAAAGATGCAAGAGAGAAAAAGGTGAAAATAAGATGAGCAATAATATACTCAAAAACTTTGGCATGCATACCTGAAAAGAATTGTGCTAGAAGAAAAAAATGAATGAATACCAAACTCCTAAACACTGGAAGATGTCTTTAAGAAAGAATTCAAGGAATAACAGTCTAGTAGATAAGTGGAGATTTTCTGATATAAGAGGCAAAACAGGTAGAGAACAGAAATTTATGAAGTGGCTAGTAAAATCTTACAGAATGTGTTGATTACAGACAGGAGTTCACTCTCATTATTTAGAGGCCAGATAGGGCAGAGAGAAGCTGAAAAGGGCTTTGGAAGCAAAGACCTGCATACATAATATATTCGATGCAGCAAGAAAGAGGATCCACTGAAGATGTACACAGAGCCTTCAAATAATTAGGGAACATCTAATTTTGCACAAGACTAGACTGTTCTTCAGTTCTGTAGTCTTTCTGAAATGTCCCACATCACTTCTCGCTAGTTCATTCTTTTATTCTGATCCTATTTTGTGTTTTGTTCTAATTGCGAAACTATTGGGACAGGAATATTGACTACTTCTGTAATTGGCAGAAACAGGTACCTGACTTCACTGACATGCTCTGAACATAAGACAACTAATTTCACCCTCCAATCCCATGTCCTTTCTCAAAAATAGTAAGTACACAGACTATTTTCCACAGTTTTCTTACTATTTGGACAGCTTTATATATAGTTCATATATACCCTCCAATATACCAGTTGTAGAGCAAACCAAATATGCAATACATTCTTTCTCCTCTGATATTTTCCCAGTGTGATTTCAGATTATGGTATAAGCTTTTAAAATAGCATAAAATTGCATATGTGTGTGTTGTTAAAATTACAATTACTTTCACAAATTTTCCCACTGTCATTTAGTAGATAAGATATGTAACAATGTATGACAGTTTTTCATTTAGATGAAGCATGCGATACCAATGAAAGCATTACCATTTACGGAAGATTTGTATAGAGCAAATAATGTTAAATTACATTACTTATACATTCCTTCTGTTTATAATTAAAGGCAAATTTATGAATGCACAAGATCATATTCTACCACCAGTGTATTCATTAGTAAAACAAACATTAGGATAATTACATAATAATGCATCCTTCACTGGCAGTTAGTAGCAGAAGAGGACTCCTACTTTAATTTCCTTATATTGCCAGAGTTATCATAAGCTTTCAGACCAACCAATTCCCTCTGAAGTATTACATTCATCTACCTCCACTGCTCCTTTAAATAAGCATCTTAGGAAGACCAGCTTGTTAACTTCTGCCCTAATTAGGCAATGTTTCACATCCAGGGCTAATTGGTATGCCTATCTCCCTACTGGCATGAGAGCTATATCCAATAATCATAACCAAAATTAGGTGCCTGTTGTGTTTGGCTCTGTTTGTGCAACTATAACATGTTTTACAACCAGCCAGTCATACCATGATGCAAGAGAGCACGTGGGCAGAACTGTGTTGTGCCATACACTGCCTGCCTGACAACTACCTTGCGCGTGAACTAACTGGGCAGCTTTGATTTCCATTTCTACTATGACTGACCCCAGCTCAGAAATCTCTCTGCCCCACTGATCAATTCATCAAAGTCTACACTCAGAGATGGCAGGGTTGTCTCTGCAGGCTGACTTTGCAACTGGGGAAGGAAGTAGATGTATTGCTAAAAAAAGGAAAATACATGCACACATATTCATCATAATTTGTCTAACAGTACACTAAGGGAGACCTGTATCACAAACCAAGACAGGCTTACTTCTCCTTAGCAGATACTGTCTTCTAATATTCTCATTCCAGAAAACCAAAATACCTGCCCCCCCAAAAAANNNNAAAAACCAAAAACCCCCCCCCCCAAAAAAAAAAAAAAAAAAAAATCCCAAATCAACAAACAGGACCAAACCAAGAAAAATTACAGATTACTGTATATATGGATCTTTCAGTGACCTACGTAACTTTGTACTTGTGCACCTCAAATATGCAGAAAATAAGGTGACAGGGAAGTTTAATTGGAAACAGGATAGTTCTCCAGATGTACAAGACAACTAGCAAGCTAAAAAGAGCTAAATGGTAAATGGCTTAAGTGACTTATATAATTTGAAGAGGATTTTGCAGCTAAATGAAAGGGGGTAGAAAGCTATTAAATATGTTTTTCTTCTTTAGAGGTAAAAGAATGACACAAAGAAAACACATCTTTTCTATTAAGTCATTTTGCTCACAGTCTTACAGAACTGGGAAACATGAGATCTAAAAGATGCTTGTAACCTGTTCAACCTTCTTTACATACCTTTCTTGTCAACACACAAACTGAATACACCTTCAGTCAGCTAGGAAAGCAAAAGGGAAAAAAGTAAAGCTTGTTTAACACTAGTTTCCTCCCTTTGGCTAATGGGGAAATCTAACTGAATAGCTTAGTGTACTGTAGAAGGTCACCGAATATAGCTTAGGGCTCTGAAATGTGGAGGTTATCAAGTGTATTTCCATTATTTCATGAGGTGTTAGTAAAAAGCATCTACTGCAATAACAAACAGTCACAGTATCTCATATTCAAAAAACTTTTTTTTCTTTTAAATCACAGTCAACACAGGGGTTTTAAGTGCAAATGAGAAAAATTAATTCCAAAAAGACCCAAGAACCATCCCAGATTCTCAGGGAAGACAGTTTGGGGCATTTTGACAAGGAAAGTACTTTCTGCTTTGATGGTTTAACTTCTCTCTCTCTCTCTCTCTCTCTCTTGTCGGGGAAGGCAGCTCCTATGAAGTGTGGAGACAGCATTTTACAAGATGGACCTATGAAGAAGACCCGGTCCTGCCGGCCAAGGAAGGCACGGCCACTAGCTTTACCACCCCCTGAAGGGGCTGGTATTGGACTGTGATAAATAAGTATTTTACCCCTCTCTCTAGAGGTGGTATTGGGACTTTTAAGCCATTAATTGTAAGGTTTTGTTATTACGTTCACTGTACGTTTCCAAGATGGAAGTTAGAGTTGTTGTTTATCCCCTCAGCCCTCCATATTACCTTCTTCCCCAGTTTTCCCGCCTTTCCCCTCAGACCTTCCCGCCGTTTTTCCCCAGTTCTGCGAGCCCATTGGTTCTTTGCGGGACCGTTCCCTTATTCGCTGTCCCATTACCCCGGTTACCAACCTCACCCAATCCTGTTCCTGTTCCTACCCCGCATCCCATAATATCCCCAGTTACTCCTCTATAAAACCCCTCCATTTTCAATAAAGATAGCTCACTTGGAGCCAACCTCCCTAGCGTGCGTGTGGTTCCCGGTGGGCTCGCTCTCTTCGGTCAACGGTTCCCGCAAATTGGTGCCCTCTCTCTCTTTTTTTTTTTTTTTAATACAATAGGTCTACAAACCAATTTAATAAGCATTCTGGTACTGACTTTTGAGTGACAATATTATGTGCATTTCCATTATTCTCTGATATACAAGGAGAGGTCGTTTTGGATTCTACCCTTAATTTCTACAGTATTTAGAGACGGAAATACAGAAAAATTATTTCTGAATTGGTTACTTAAGGCAGGTTCAAGGACAGAATGGAGTTACAGTTTTTGTTTTCTCTACCCCAAATCTCAGAAATATCACTTTTCAGATTTCCATAGTTAGATTTTTTTTTCTTTTTGAAATATTTTTACAGGATCAGAATTATAAAAGCAGCACTTGTTGGACAATGGGTTTCATATAGATTTGGCTTGGATAGCAAAGAGTAGGGACACTTCACAGCCAAAGAGGTGGTGTGCCAGATGCTTTGGGGATGAGCCAGCTGAAGGAGGTGAATCACCACAGCCCAGTCGGTGGACCAGCCACTTTGGAGGTGTACATTATGTAGAGATAAATGTATCTGTTCTCTGGGCTTTGCACTCACTCCTGCCTTCCAGCACACTGAATTCCCTCACGCACCCAAAAGTGGGCTGTTCATTCCTCTCTCACAGAAGGAGTCTCAGCATAGCCTCCAGCTTTTGGATTACTGTTCCTGTGCCTATAAGGGCCATTTCTATGATATGCTAAATATGGTGTCATTAATAGCTCACTACAGGAAGTGATTCTCATTTCCTGGGAAAAAAACGATCTTGAATATTCTAATGCATAATTAGCCTGAAATTGTTATACGAGACTAAAATAATATTTGCTATTCTGAGCAAACCAAGGGCTCTTCTAGGTTGATCCAACTCTGATGGTGGCCTGCACTCCTTAAGAATAGAGTATAAGGACAGCACAAGTATAAAATCACATAGTGCTTCAGAGTAATCAAGACGGATTTAAAGTCCTTGCTGATGCGATCTGAACTTTTTCAATGAAAAAAGAATTAAAAACTAAATGAACATGGAGAAATACATGTGACTCACTGTAGACAGCTCTGAGTGGTAAAGTCTCACTGAGGGCACACAGTATGCACAAAGGAGTAACCCAAACTTTATCTATTGAAGTGTTTTCCCTTTATGTAAACAAATATTAAATATCATCTGTAATTTAATCACCTTGCCATTCAGTATAATGAAATCCCTCTTCAAGCTTGAGGTTGTTTTTGTCTGACCTGAATGACTCTGAACCATCAGTAGTTTTGCCACATCCCTTTAACAGATAATCATCAGCTCAACAGAAATTTGCATGCAACCCCACTGCCATCATCCCTCTGTTGTGTAAAATGACCTCATTTCTGTCCTTTGTTTCTTGTCGTATAGCTGCTTTCTGAAACATGAGGTCTTTTTCATTTCATCTTTTTGAAAGAAAAAAAAAGCTAAAATATTTACAGATAGACACTTCTTTTTGGTGTTTCAGTCATACATATATATTCATACAGACTCTTTTGAAAAAGTAATGCAATTACGAGGTGTGGCTTCTTTGAAAACCTATATTGACTCTTCTCCATTATATTAGATGGATCCGCACATCTAGTAATTTGCACCCTTTCTGCCAGATAGAGAAATAGACAAAGTAGTTCAAAATATTACCATTATTAGCACCCTATGTGGAGTTAAAAAGCAGAATATTACAGAGGAGACCCAACTGCTGCTTCCTGCATGGAACACGTTCAGGATGCCCTGAAAAAGTTCCACAAAACTGATAAGCACCCCTGGTATAGAGGATGTACTGGAGAGGGGAGAAATGTGAAGCTGCTGCGGCCACCCTCCACAAACAGCCTGCAGGGTGGGGAACATGGTGACATTTTGGAGTTCAAAGATCGCACTATATCTGTCCACCAAGGAAGACAGATACAAAGGACAACTACCCAATCAAGTATTTATGACTAGATTCAGTCAAGCTCCACCTAAACCTAAAGAAATAATATAAAAGTAAGTGGAAAGTGGGGAGACGTTGGAGGAAGATTTCCACCAAAATTGCTGGGATGGGCTGACAGGCTGAGCCTGTCTTCCCCCCAGCAGCCCACCCCATTCAGAGATGCCTATCAGGTGAGAAACTTATCCTATGCATGCTGACTAATGCTTTTAAGGACTAGAGCTTGTGTTTTGCTTCATAATATGTTGGCTTAGATTGTGCTTTTGCTTGCTTTGTAGTATTATTAGATTGCTTTAGAAATGTTTTTGCAGCCAGACCTATCACTGTCGACCATGAACCTCTTTAACTTATCATAATTTGTATTAATAAAGAGTGTTATTCCACAAAATGTTACAGTGAGTCCTTTATAAGGTGCTGACAGTTTGCCTGCTGCAGAGTAACACGTGGGAAGATCCGCTGAGGGATCTCCCTTACGCTGTTGTATGACAGACTCTGAAAAAGGGCAATTAAATTACTCCCAGTCTTGTGAATCTGTTCAGTGAAGAGTCCCCCCTTATGGGGACACTGCCTGACTGATAAGATATAGATGGTTTCATTTTCCCTGGGGTGCTGACACACAAATAAATCTCTGTGGGTCAAGAAACCCTCTCCTACAAGTCAGGCGATTCCCTTCACCTTTCACAGGACACCCTCTTTTGGACACAAATTTGAAATCACAGATTAAAACCAATCAATGGCTTAGACTTTTCTGTTTAAATTTCCTTAGATACATTGCTTACTGCAATTTTATTTCTGTTAGAAGAGGTGACTTCTAATGCCCCTGAAATTTAGACAGATACTCAGAATCACACTGTGCAAAGGATTAATGCAGGAGACTTCCTAGGTTCCCTCACAGTAAGCAAAACAGAAAAAAAACTTGTTTAGTTATTAAACTGTTGCTTAAATTTCCATGACCATGCACAACCTTCCCTTACACCTCCACTTTGCCCCAAACAATCATGCAAACCAGAGCTTGATAGCAAGAGGCAAACCACCACCAAAAAACCCCTGCTGTTGGCCTTGGAGGTGATTTGTTTATCTCAGAAATGCACAGTCTAGTGGAAACCAATGAGAACTTGATAAAATCACGGCAAGATGAAAGAGTAAATATTTAACTGAGACACCCATAGGATCCCTAGACGAGAGATCATCAAAATAAGGACTAGATGGGACACATCACATTTGGAGAGGAGATCACAGGTGGAGACAACCTCCAAGGTGAAAAACTACATATATAAAGCCTGGTCTGGCTTGTTAAGAGTGTTTTGTCAAAGGCTGGACTACATGATCTTGAGGGTCTTTTCCAAGCTTACGGAGTCTATGATTTCTTACAGAAAGAGGTAAGAATACAAACTCTATCCTGAGTGAATAACTGAATAATCAGTACAGACAGCACAGACCAACTCAATTCCTCATTGACCTAAGCAGAAATTAAAAGATCACAAAATGTCAAAAGAAACATGCACTGGGTCTTTCCCATAGGCAAAAATATTAGAAGAAACTGCTTGAATGCTGCTTCAGTATTCAAAAGCATGAGATGAGATGGTAAACATCATATCTGATAACCTTATGTAAGGGGACTGCAATACACCTTGATAGGTTCATTCACTTCTTTTGAGTTCCATTTTCTTCATCTTCTTTTCAGCATAGCTCCTGTTTCTGACCTTAAATATTATAATGTGGATTCAATTTGTCTTGATTTCTTCTTCTTGCTGTTCACTCTCACTAGTTGCTTTAAGAATGGGTCCCTTACAATGTCTGAAAAATTAGGGCTTGTATCTTATGCCAACATGGCATTTAAAACTTCTGAGAGAAAGTGACTGAGATTTCTCAGTGCATTGTGTCTGAACTTCTTTATTACTTTAGATCATTGCTATCAGGGTGATACTATTTTCTCTTTTTAAATATGGACTTTTAATATTTCATGCAGTAGTTGAATACAACCCTGTAATAGAACCCTGTTTCTACCAGTGTGCTAAAATGTTGCTTATACTGGATTGTAGCGTCTTATGTCTGACTTCCTTGTACCAAATGTTAAGCGTGTCTTTTATATGGATTTTTTTTCCCAAAGAAAACTAGTCTTGAATTATAATGCAAATTTGTATATAATTGACTACAGAGAAAAGCAAAAAAAAAATCTACACATTTGTAAACTGCCACAATAATTTGGGTTTTTTTTTTTTTTTTGTTTTGTTTTGTTTTGGGGTTGTTTTTTTTTTTTTCCAATTCAGCACACAGTAGCTCTGTTGTAAGATTATAGAATATACAGAACATAACATAGCTGGTTTCACGCACAGACCAAGCAATATATATTGATTTGTCCTGAAGCCAAAGACAAGTGTGGAGGGAGGGGGGGAAGAAGAAGAGTCTCATTTAATATGTTTTTTTATAACTGTGCTTACATATGTCTTTGTCAATACTTAAAACTTTCAACAGAATTCCAATGGGAATTACAACTTATTATTACTGTTCTCAAGGAGAAATGTTGAGGTTTATTTGTTGGCCTGTGAGGTTTTTTTGTTTGTTTGNAATATATGCTCTCACACTAATATACCAGGAAGCAGATGTGATGGGCTTAAACTGGCAAATCAATCAAACACACTATGAAAAGCCGATAGAAAAGAAAAATGGCTATTCTGTTTAATAACACCTGTCATGTAGATTGTTGAAAAAAGCAGAAGTATTAGTGAAGTCATTGACATGAGTATCAATATTAAATAAGACTGGGATATAAAAAGAAAGGAAAAAAGATTTACAAGTCAGGCAGCCTTTCCAGAGAAGATAAAACAAGGATTTTTTTTTTTTTNCTAAGCAAAGACTTAGTCGCAAGACTTAATAAAGTCACCCAATTGGGTGTCTATGTCAATTCTGCCACTGCTCTTGAGAAATAACGGCAGCTATCATGTGCAGGATGACAGGGGCTTTTTTCCCTTCAGAACTCCCAAACATAAGATGAGAGAAAAAATTGAGAAAAGCAGCCATAAAAATCATACGTATTCTTGAAGTGTTGGTCCAGAACACCCCAAGGATCTGACAAAGCACTTCATATGTAAAAGGCAGATATGAAAGGTTGTGTGCAAATATGGTTATTTGCAACTCTGCAAAAATAAGGTTATTATTTCTTAGTAATGCTTTTTCACCACAGGACCATCTTTCATAATGTAACTTTTTCTGTCTTCATGGCAAGGTGGGACCTAAAATATAGGCATAAGGTTTAAAGAAATTAACCTCAACCCAAGTTGCATTTGATCCAGGTGTAGAATCACATCCATGACCAGACCCTTTGAAGAAACTAAAATTCTTTGTACACAATACACATATATCAAAGCAAAACAAAACAAAGAAAGCAACACAGAAAAATGTAAATGCTTACAGGACTGGAGTGGGTCAGCTCATTATCACCAACACTGACAGACCAACCTCCCAGAATGCAGTCTGTAACACGGAGGCAGTCTGCCTGGAATTGAATGCTTTTGGGGTTGGAGGGTTGTCTTTGTTTTGGGTTGTTTGGGGGTTTTACCCTCTAATTCATGCTTCAAAAAAAAATATTTTATGCATTTAAACACATGGAAGGAATGGCCAAAAATCCTGCTATCAAAGAGAAACTATAGGGAAAAGGTGTATGTCTGAGAGGCACAAAATGCCCACGCTCCTCTCTGGCAGAGGTAAGTTTAAGGATGGTACCCAGCAGCAGGGGAGGGCAGTGGCCCACTGGATGTCCTTCCCGAGGGGTGCAGGTGTGCAGCTGGGATGCTTCTCCCTGACTTTCAGCATCACTGAAATGCTAACGTGACATGATGCTGACACAAGGAGATGTGCTGGATCTGTTAAGTGATGGAAAAAGCTCAAGAGAGATAGATGCACCAGTCCTAAATGTACAAGATTGCACCTCCTCTTTTCCTCTCTCCATTGAACCTGAGAGACATGATGAATCCTTTTTAGGTAGGGACAATGGTCAACATGATTTGCTTGAGCATGCTGAGTATGTTTCCAGAAAAGGGCATTCAGATAAAGCTCAAAAATGTTATTTTTTTCCTCCTGGTTTTATTTTTGAACTTTCAAAGTCTGTAAATCCACTAAAGTCTTGTTTGTCTCTATGAAGAGTTCTGTTTTGGAGATTCTGAAGATGATTAGATGTAATTGTAATGAATTCTGAGCACGGAAATGATGATGTCTACTGCCAGCAACAATCATGCAAATTTGTAAATGTTTACAAATTCACAAGCTAGACATATGCACCACTGAGACCAATATTGTAGTGCTATATTTAGCTTGTTCCTATTCCCCTCTCAAGACAGATATACAATAATAACTTCAAGTGAACAATTTTATTTAGATTTTTCTTTTTTCACTGAAAGTGCAACAAAAAAGGAGAGTTCAAATAGAAGTCTAAGAGGTGCAAGACCAAATGTGAGAAGGAAAAGGTAAAAGAGCTTAATGAACATGACTACTTTTTCCCAATGTAAAACATATTAGAAAATGAAAGTCCAGTGCCCTCTATTGCCAACAGTAGTGATTACGTTGCTTACTTGGCATGTCTAATGCATCTGAGGGAAGCCCTTGCAAGAAGAGGCTATAAAAACAAGCATGCAAAACCAAATTATTTTAATATAATAAAAATTCATATAGTTTAATCTTCCTGATTTTACTAGTTCACTCTGAAATTCAGACTAAAGTCTGGAATACTGCATCATCTGAGAAGCATTTAAAATGTAGTCTGTATTCACTCAGACACTTCTAATGGTGAAAGTGTTCTGTCATGCAGATGCTCATTGTTTAAGATAATGTACCTGTACTTCTGTTAGAAGGGAAGTAATTTTCATGGAAAACATTTTAAGCCTTAAAATTTGATTCAGAAAAGTAATACAACCTTTGCACGTGCAGACAAATGATACTGAGAATGTGACAGTCTTCAGTGACCATACTGCAGCAGGGACAGTATGCTCAGCAGACAGGACAGGATGCTCTCTGAATGGCAGGGATTGCCTCTGAGGGCTGCTGCACACACGGGCAGGATGGCTGTGGTGCCAGGCCTGGAGCTCCCACTGGCACCTTAGTCAGGGAACGGGGTCAGGCTTGGAGGTGGGTATTCAGTTCTGGTGGAGGCAGAGCCCATTTCCCCCAAGGAAAAGCTGGCCCTGAACTGCAGCTAGTTTTGAATTTATGCCCACTAGGGCAAAGCACAGAAAACATGTCACTGCTTGTACAGCCAAGGCAGCAGACAGAGGCCAGCCTCACCTACAAGCAAAAGGTCTTCCGAGATACACAGCCAGCAGCCACAGCTCCACCAAAAGATGTGCAGATAATCAAGTGGAAGGAAAAGTTTAACTTTTCATCAAAGTGAAAATTAATCTGCTCTCCAAGAGCTGTCTTGTTAAACTGCAGTCATTAAGACATTTGGGGGGGGGGGTGCGGTGGGGAAGCCCACAACAGGCAAAGTTGTAGTCTCCTGGTAATGGAAGAATCCTTTGGAGGAAAAACATTAGAAAATCCCTTCCCCTCACACACATAGAATAAACCCTTACTGTTTGAACATCAACTTTAAAAAAATCTAAAATGCAACCAAAATCAATATAGAGACAGTCCCGTTAGCTTTTTCTGCTAATAGCAAATATCAATCTTTGTGACTTTGCAGCAGAAAAAAAATTTTTAGTCCTTTCCAGGTTCTCACTGAAAGCTCTTTTCTGTACTGACAGTCTGCAAGGCATCTCCAGCTGCATGGCAGCCACAGTGGGTCATGAGGCTTGCACTCCTGATGTTACCAAGAACAGCAAACACAGAGAAGACAGCCCTCTTAAACACCACTTTGGTTTTTTCATGCTGCATCGTGACACCACAGAGCTTCTGGTGTTCCTTGCTTTTACAGTAAGTGTAATGGGATAAAATCTCTATCTCCAGCATTCAGGCCTCTGCACTGGGCAGAATCAAATATTTATAAATAATAAACTGATTATTTCCTAAGCTAAAAAATTGCTCTGTAAACAAAATATTAAAAGTCATCATGTTTGTAAATTTGAAAGCTTGGACACAGAGTTGATGCTATGCACAAAATTCAATGCATGAGGATATTTGTGCCCCTAAACTGTGCCTGTTTCTGTTCATAGTAATGATCTGTTCATGGTAATATTTTTTGTTCATACAAAAAAATCTATACAAATATATTAATAGACAGTACAAGTCCTAGAATGAAATTCTGAGTAAAATAAATAGTAATATTGACATCAATACTACCTAAAAAAGTACAGTGAAAATAATTATTTTTTATCCCAAAGGAAATTCATTTGAAATATAATAAATATTCACACAGCAAGAATCCCATTTTACTGCACCATAAAAAAAAGGCACAGAATATGGAGACCTAATAGGTAATTTATGATATATCAATGCAAACAATTCTGAGCATGTGTATTGCCAGATAGTTCCTTATGTATTCTGGAGATATCCAAAAAAACAAAAATCTCTTAACGCTCAACAATGCCAACATGTTTTCTATACCACCTTCAAACATCATTTGGCTGCAAAAGCTTTTGCTTTAATGATACAGAATAGACATGATGGGCCTTTGGTGTGCTCTTGCAAGAGGTATTATAAAAAGGTTATTGGCACAAGAAAGCCTGGTATTTTAAAACAGTATGTGTCCCAAGAGTAATGTTGATCACACAGAGCTGAAAAGCAAAGTTAAGAACTATTAATCTTCAATGAGAGTTCTAGTTATTTGCCACACTGTAGCAGAGAAAAGTCATTTGGTTCCCACATTAGGAAGCTGTTCTTTCTCATCACTTTCACTGTAGCATTTAGAAAGGCTGGCAATAGAGACACCAAACAGAGTAATTAGGTGTTTAGGATGGATAAATATCAATTGTGGTTTCTCACCAACAACAAATACCAACCATGATTTTTTTTTCGTCAGATTTATCACAAATGATACAATTTTAAATCTATCTGGTTTTCTGAAAGTTTTCTTTCAGGAAAAAAAAATAATCTGAGGCTGCTCCAAAGGTATTATCAATGTTTAATTAATCAATTGTTCTAGAAGCTACCATATTCACTTTTAACCTGGGGTTATTAAAGATTTGATAAGAGGTTTACCACAGATACAATTCCAAAATTTTACTAATAGTCTGTCTTTCACTTGCCCTGAAATCAATGTTGTTACATGTGATACCTGATCCTCCTTGACATTTATCTCCAATTATCACTCCCTCCATAGATGAATAGAGAACAACTTTTTTTTCCGGTGAAATTCAACACAACTCTAACAATCTAATGGCAACATGGGGGTCAGAAAACTTTTACTTTGTTTCTCCAACAGGCTTTTACACTGGCACAAAATCTATGTAAATGGCTAAAGCAACACAGCTATCTGAACAAACTTTTCTGAACTTGTCTGTAATGACATTAAAGTCTGCAAACCATTGCTGATGTACTCTCTAGAACTCAATTCTAAAACTGAAATCCTACAACACCAGCACACTCTACTGATAGCTTATATTACATGAAACAGATCTTTTCTGGTCTCACAGACATGCATATGCAACTACTTGAAGCAGAGCAAAACCTAAGATCCTCAGACAATGTAACACAAATTTCCTAGGGAATGTTTAACTAGAAGCCAGGACTTGGGGATTGTCTGGAAATGATAGTGGGCTACAGAGGAATGATAACAGGAGATAAAGGAGGTAACAGGATTTGAGGATGGAACTCTTGCAACATCCCACCTTGGAATCAGCAGGAACCAGCAAAGGTCAAAAGTTCGTGATGATGAGGAGAAGGAATACGACCACTACCACAATGAAGTAACAGGAACTCCCACCACAATATTCCTCAAAAGAATGACCACACCTCCGACTCCGCCTGAACTCCGCCTACTATGAATATTATAACTAGGTGTTGCAACGACATGAATATTTATGTAGAAATGTTGTAATCTCTCATAGAAATTGTATAAATACCCTGACCTTACACTGACTACTTTGGAACTCTTTGTCCAGCGTGAGCTGGGGGTTCCCCAACGTTGCCTTAATAAATACCTCGCTGTATAAAGACACAAATTCGTCTTTGTGCAGTTTTCTATGCCTTTTGGGGCGTGGATTCTCTGCATCATACTGTTCTGATTTTAGAAAATAACAACAGACCAGCAGACATCAGTGATGCTTGAGCGCACTGACCAGAACCTCTAAGTATAGGATTTAATTCTAATTTTCCTACCAGTCACCCAGTCATCTAAGCAACTGTCTTCATTTGACTTATAGGTTAGCTGTCAAGAAAGCAGTTTGGAGAAAGCTCATATTGAATCTTTTCATCTATGTTTTTGTGATTTGCTGCCAACCACTCTCCCTCCCTTCAGCTCCTGTTCTTGATTATCAACTGTTGTCCAGAAATATAGTTAGAGACATAAATTTTTCACAGGGGTTAACACATTTCCATAGAAGCAAAATCTTAAAGAAATTTGACAAGTGAGACTATTACTGTCTTCTCCACAAAACTTCACCAGATTACTTCCCTCCCAAAGTCTGCACACTTTGAAATAACATTTTCCTGAGTTGCTTTTTAAATGTATTTTACTTTGAAGTCATTGTGAGTGATAGCATGAAAAACTGAGTAAGTGTGTGAGCAAATGCAGCACCGAAAATTTCGCTATCAGATGCCAGACCTATGGTACTGCAGTCTCTCTGGACCTCAACTATTTGACATATTTCTTCAAAAGACCAGTAAACTATTCATTTGTATCAGTCATTCTTGTTGTCTGATATGCAGAAGTCACTTAAGCTACAATTGCAAGAGACTACTAAAGTGAATGGGAATCTTGAATAACCTCCAGTTGTCCATAAACTCAAGGGAAAGATCAGAGACCATCACCACACCTCCCACCATAAAAACCCCATACAAATCCTGAGTAATTAAATTATTTTAACCACATAGTTTGACTAAAGTTGTAAGTAATACCCACTGTATGTTCTCTTTATCCTTGCATACACCAGTTGACTGAACAATTTAGCTGCTATTTAAAACAATTTTATTAGTAAAAATTGTATATAATTTTGCTGTCCCAAATATTCTAAATGAGGCTGTCAACCTTACTTTCTTTGGCAGAGGATGAGTCATTACTATGTTTCTTCACATGGTCACACAAGAATGCAATCTAATTCCACATTTACCACACAAACAACTGCTTCCTAATATATCTGTCTGCCCATAAAAGGTGCCATTTTTTACCACTTAAATTCTCTATTAAAAGGATAACTACCAGGAGATCTTGGTTTTCTGTAAGGCCAAGTAATGTAGTATTTGGTATCCTTACACTTATTTTTATATTTTGCCTTCTTCAATAACAACAGGAAAAAAGCCAAAACACAAGGTAGAGGAACCATAAAATTATCCACATTTTTACCCCCAAAAAATCTACCTTGCTCTATTTTCTGACTCTTGCTTCTACCTAGTTGGAGACTAATAATTAAAGTTTTAACATGAAAAAGTGTACTGTTGTACAAAATACCTTCTTTGACTAGTGGAATTTTCTATTCTTTTGCAGCAGAAACATGGACAACCTATTTAAACCTCTGAATTTACAAGCGGTTTTAGGAACATCTGTTTTTTGATATCATAGAGTAAAATTTTGAAAGCTCCTTCATGAATTATCATTCTTTTATGAACACTTACATGTTAATCTTTGACCTCAAGTTATCCATATACCTAAAATTCAACTGCCAAAACTTACAGTGATTAGCTGATGGCCTTCTCTGTACTCACAACAGATACTTCTACTGCTGACATTAAATTTGCCAGCGCTTTGAGACACTCTTTCTCTAATGAGGGAAAAAACGAAGTGTCAGTATTTCTTTAGTCAAAGGAATTTTCTCTCCTTTTTAGGGTGTGGTGTTGCTTTTTTTCCCCCTTTTTTTCTTTTGTGCTGGAGTTTTCAGGTTTTCATTGTAAAATTAATTGGCATGTACAAGCTCTTTCATATATGCAAGTAATGAATATTTCCATCTTCAGTAGCACTTTCTGTTTTGAAGCCTATTATGCAACAACCAAAACCTTTTAACCAATGAAGCAATATAAACTTGTTTACAATGGGGTGCAGACACTGTTAACATAATTGTTGTGGCTGTTTCAAAGCTCCAGCAGAGAGCTGCTACAGTTGAGGGACTGTGAGACATTTGCATTCTCCCAAAACACACAGTTCAAGATTTCAGTTATATCAAATTTTAGAAGTAGGTATCTGAGCAAAAACTGTCAGACCCAGGACTAACTCTCTTGTGAGAGCTCAAATTACAGTTCTATTATTAAAAACTAGGTTACAATACCTTCCTTTGCTATCATTACATGCACTCTGCAGAACTTCATTATTTTATAAATAAACTTCTGAGGGGGGGGGGGGGGGGGGGANAGTATTATGTTCCAAAATTTAAAAATTGCTTTAAGTTTCAGCTTACTGCCTGCCATTTAGATAGTAAACCAAGAAGATATCACTAAACAAAGTCATACACCATGTCTATGATTAGAACAAGGAAAACACAAAGGTCTCTTGGATTATCTTCTCCCCATTCTCCTATACTTTAAGTTTACTAAATGTTTTATCTTACAAATATTGAAAGCCAACTTTTGGCCCTTCCTACTGAAATATTGATGATTTGCTTATAGATGAGTCACATACTGTAATCTTCAAAGAACACATTTTCTACCTAATCTATTTTCTGGCTAGTAACAGAAGTAAGAATTAGAGAGAAACCTGATCTTTTGAGAAGCTGTAAGAGGGACCTGAAAAATGTATTTTCCTCAGTTTTTCCATTTAGAGCACCCCACTCAACCTGCCAAAAAAGCAGTCTGGAGAGACACAGCCTCACCTATAGCAACAGTAATCTTGCTGACAGTTCTGCTGGCTTTCCCTAGCAGACTTCACAGACTCCCTGGTAGCACTCCAAAGGTCTCTAGGTTCTGCACATCACAGACAGGAAAGATGGTGTAGTTAAAAGTTTGTTATCACATTCATGTTAGGGACTTGACTCTGTAGCTGAGAGATAGCAGAGTTCATTGCTGAACTCTAGGCATCTAAGTCTGAAGTAGCTACACATGATCCAACTAAAATGTCACTGTGCATGGCCAGAAGAAGGATTACTGCTTCCCTCCAGGCTTGCTATTCAAACAGTAGTTTTTGTTTTCCCACACAGATAAAATTTATATGTGGGTACTTAAGTTATGCGGGTGACACATAATTTAGAAAGTTATTTTTCAATTATTTACAATTTATGACATTAAAAGCATTATTTCTATTTACATCACAGATCACATGAAACAACTTGCAAATCTGAGTGTTTTGAAATCTTACTCTGAGAATAAATGCACTGAGACACAGGTACTCTAGACACTGAATTTTTAGGAAAGCAATGAGGGTCTTCAGGGGGTAATGCACTATAGACCCAACACAGATGAAGATTTAGAACATTTGGAACTAAACTTTTATTTTGACTGAGTAAGTATGGGGTTTTTTAGCTATGGAGGGTGGTGGATGTGTGAGAATTGTCCAATACAATTTCATTCAACCCTAAATATTTTACAGTTAATTAATGACCTGTATTTCAGTATTCACAAATAAGAGAAGTTAGTGATGTAATAAATTCCTGTATTTTAATTCCAACCTTGTAGGCTAATCCACTGAAGACACCACCTCTAGAACTACATAGGAGTGAATAAAACTGAATTCTACAACAAAAGTAATTAATTTAGTACTTTTACAAAGCTGACAATGATGAGAAGTCACTAACAAGCCAGTTAACTGAAATTGATTCCACAGTCAGAAACAGAGATGGATTTGAACACTGAAAATAAGTCAGCAGAAGAAGAGGGATAAATTGCAGATTTCACATGGAGATCCACTTTCATGTTTTGAAGACCACCCCTCTGAAAAATCTTGGTCATTAGAAGAGGGAGAAACACTGTCCCAGGACAGCACACAGCTCTTAACTATGATCCTTCATGTTACAGCAGGGCCTCCTAAAAACCCTAGAGGGAAATAGAGCCTGCACATTGTGTAACTCCACAGAAAGCAGAGCACTATACAGGCAGCACATGCACCATACAGGCAGCCAGGCAGCCAGCAGGTATTACTAAAGTCACCAGATATGTGATTTCCAATCAGACCAAGTATCCTGGTGTTATGTGTAACAGTTTTGCAGGACAAGCGTAAGTTTATCCAAGATTTAAAGACCAAGAGTTTTTTTGGTAGATTCATTGTTGAAAGAAGACTCTCCAAAACACATGTCATGCTTGAGGTAAAGGAAAATTTGAATCACAGTGTTTAGGAGGTTTTCCTCAGAATCCAAATGAACCAAAGGGAGATTAGTATTTCTCCAATATGTTTAGGAATGCATTTTCACATGCAACTAAAAATACTACTTACAAAATTCAAGTAAAAAGTAGCTAAAACACCATTAAAGTACATTTCACTGAACTAGAACTGGAGTAAAGGCCTCTAGATCATTCAGATGACTGAGTCAAATCTACCATTAAAAGCATCTGCTGGTAGGTCATGAAGGGTCTAAATGCTTCATTATTCTTGTTGTTCTTCTGCAGACTTAGTCCAAGTTTCTTTAGCAATTGCAAGTTTTGCTATTCCATAAAACAATCCATTCTGAGAAAACAATGCTCTAGGAACATGATATTTCCTTCAGATACAGGAGCAACAGTTACTCTTCATTTTCCATAACTATTTCTATCGCCATAACAAAGCCCAACTGGCAATACAATTCTAATTAGGTTATAGCAGATGATTGGTGCTGCAGCTATTTTATCATTTATGGAATACCAAGATTGTAAATTACTCAAGCTAAAATCTCACTATTGCCAAGTAAAAGAAAATAATTACATCTTCACCTTCTGTGAAGCATTTCCATTATCAAAGTCATAATAAAGTTGCCTTTTTCTTTTTTTGCAATGGTACCATGTTGCTGACTTATTTTGTTTGTGATTCAACATACTTAGAGCTTTTCATTGCTTTATTATTGCCAGCCCAGCTATCCCTCCTTCTGCATGCATATGTTTTACTGCTGTCCTAAATATAATACTTCACAGTTGTCTTGTAATTCATCAATCAGTTTGAGACGATTTGTTCAAGATTGTATTTCATCCTGATCCAGTCCTCCAAATTGCTTGATGTCTCTGCTGTAAAGATGCTGAGCACAAATGTGTGCTGTCTAAATCACTCGAATAGCTATTAGAAAATGCTCCAGACCATAGAAAAGCCCTGTGGGAATCCCTGTTGGACTAAACCACCGCTGAGCATGTTTTTCAACATGGTGGTTGTAGAGAGATTATCTTATTCCTCTTTTTTAGTGGGTAGAATCAGATGGGACACAATCAAAACCCAGACTAAACACAAGATATATCACAGCTACTATTTCATTGTTCTCTATTACCAGATAAAATGACAACTTATGGGATTGATTTATTTTAATACTGACAAATACAGCTGAGTAATTATCCTGCACAAATTAAAAAAAAAAAAAAAAAAAACACAACAAAACACACAAAAAACCCCCCAAACACCCAAAAAACAAGAACAACAACAACAAAACCTAACAAAAAACCCTCAAACAAAAAAACCTCAATGTTTCATCAAATTAATAGTATATGCTAAATTTTTACTGTGTATTAAAGATAAAATTATTATACACTGCCAGAAAGGCATGCTTTAAATAAATTAGTTGGTTTTTTTTCTCAGTACATTTTGATCTTTACCATTCTCAAAAATAACTATTTCAAGTCATATTACGATTTGTTTTCATAATTTGTTAACTGGATCACACCTCCTATCTTTGACCTTGCTCCTCTCCAATTCACCTAGTTTTATTAAACTTACAATTGCAATTAGAAACAAGAAAAGACAAGCCTAAAGAGGAAATTTCTGTGTATATTAGGGACATAACGAAGGAGTCTAACAAACTGTCCTGGTTATAGTAACCAGGACCAGTTTGCCACTGTGTGGGTGTGGCTAAGACTGTGTATTCTACAACCTCTATGTAATTTCTCATGAACTGCTAACAATGGATCATTTGCAGCAGCTTCCTGGGGCACACCTGACCCCTCAGACTACAGGGTGGGTGCTTGGGAACTTCTGTGAGATAAGAAAGGTTTCCTGTCTTCACACCAATGACTCAGGTGTGATAATGCCCCTTTGAAGAGCTTTTAGCACCTCCACACCCAGCCTGAGAGGGTCAAGTCTGCTAATGGGCCATCAGAGTTTCCAAAAATATGCCATGATTCACCTTGCACACTAACTCACCCATTCTGAAACTCCCCACCCTCGGGGAGGTACTGGGCACTCCCACCTGAGCCTAAGCATATATATACACTGGAGGTTTTGGGACTGGACTCACTCGCTGGATCCAGAAGAGGACCAGAGCCTCAGCAGGACAGCGACTGTCACTCTTGACCAGACTGAGACCATCATTTTCATGAACAGGTTTCCTTTTTCCTTTTACTGTGTACTCAAGGGGGCTGGGTGGTGCTCAGCACAGGGGCTGGCGAGCTCCATTCTGTTTGTGCCCCAGGGTGCTGGGTTACACACCTGTTTCTGTGGATCAAACGGGCTTTTCCCTCTGTACCCTTGTACTTATTGTGATCTTTTATTAAATTGTAGTTCTGACGTACAGTCTTTTTGCGAGTTGGGTTCATTTCTCCTGCCATTTTATGTTTAAACCAGCACACAAACTAATACATAGGCATCATTAGTTTGAGAAAAAGCAAGTAAATTGAGGCAGAGAACATTCTTATTACATTTCGTTCAAGGGAATACAACTTGGACATATTTTTCTAATAAATACGTCAATTGCACTCAGCAGTACCTTAAAATGTTAAATGTTATCTTGAACATTAAGCCTCAATTAAGTAATATTTGGGGTTTCTTTTCATTTTTTTTAAACATGCAAAACATATTTTGGTCAAGCAATAAATAATTAAATAAATATATTACCTTAGCGAACTGTGCATTTATCCATTTTGTGAAAGTTTTCTTTTGAACATCTTCCCGTTCATCTGCCAGAAAAAAGGTAAAGCACTTCATTAGAATTATTCAACAAAACAGTACAATATTACTGATAAATGTTTCAGTCTTGGCTTGCTGTAAAGCTACTAAAGATACTTCAAACACCTTCAGGACACCTGTTTGTATGTATTCTGTCCTTGACAATTACATCAACATATTTTGAAATTCTACAGGTCCCCGTCATAGTCATGAAGTTCATCTGGCCCATCCTGTGGTTTCTTTTCTTCAGAAAGAGAAGTAGTTGCAGTAGGATCTGAAATATCCCATTCTGATTTTTAATTTAATAGAGGTATAAAAACAACCCAAACATGTCATCCAATGGTTTTGGCATCAGGAAATTCTTCTAAAGTACTTTTAGAAAAGTACTTGAAATAACTAGTTTATATGTGCCTTCCCGAATTGAGGAAGTGAAGCCTGCTGGACTACAACAGTATTTTCCCATTGGCAGCCCCTGACATTCCTTATGCCTTTTCTGACTTGCAACTTACAACAATGTTATTAACAATTGTTATAAAAAAGAACAAAACCAAAAACCAAAACATATTTTGTCAGCAATACATAAAATACATTCTTTTTATTCATGAAATAAACAAATATATTCTCAATTCTTTAATATGAAAACATTGTAGAGGGAGATGATTATCTTAGGTCTTGATTATATTTATAAGTACTATATATATAGTTATAAGTACAGTCTTGATGCTGAATGGAACTGGACAAATAAAGGTACATTCCTGATGTATTTTATATAGGTTGGAAGAGAAAGAACTACATAGGAAAAGCTAGAACTTCGTAAGCATTTGCTCAAAAAGATCTAATAGGCATCATCCCTGAAATACAAAGGACAGACCTCTTTCTTTGGCAAAACCAAATCAAACCAAACAAGAACTAAAGGGCATATGTGGAAAAGGGTGCAGAGCTTATAAAAAGGTTCACTCAATGCAGCCTTTTGATTTTCAGTAAAATTCTCTACACTTCTTAAATAAAAACGGATATTAAATTCCCATTTGAAATGTTCAGCAATTAATAATGTTAATGGATTCAGCTGAATTTGAAAGGTAGGTATGGATGAGCTACATGAGAAGTGCATGGCAATGATAACGTATTTTGCTTTCCCTCCACCCACCCCTCCAAGGACCCAAGACAAAGCAAATCTTTTTGATACATATATGTGTTTTTTTTCTTAAAACCTCAACTCAACAGCATTTTAAAATACCTTTCCTCAAGAATGTTTTCCAGTCTCAAAGATACAATATACTCATGAATAAAATACTAGAGTTTGCAAAGTTCATTATAAAGCACTATTGTATACATGAAGGAGCGTATTGTTCAGATGATCACAAGTGAAAAGATTAACAACACAATAGTACAACTGGAAACTTGTCACAGAAGACATACATTATATACCTTCTACCAGTAATATGAGTATTTGCTATGATAAACTCTCCAGGGTTCTACTGCTGTCTACCCAAATAATACTTCCTGCTTCATCCTTTAGCTGAAAGTGATACTTGAATAGATAAAAAAATTCATCTAAAAGCAAGAGCATGTGAAGGAGATGTATGCTTTTGATAATACATGATGCTAAAACTGTTAACAATTTTTTGTTTCCCTACAGGCAACGCCTCCCTCTTTGTTAGCTCTTAGCAAGCTTATTATATGAGTTTTGTCTCTTTCTAGCCATGTCCAGCACACAGAAGATGAGAGAAGAAAGATGCATTTTGTTGGTGGAAGATACATATTCAATCTGATGTTGTGTTGCAGGTTTCTTCAGCAACCTCATATGCAGTATTACACACAAGTAGCTCTTTCTGTTTAATCATCTCTGCTAAAACAGAGAAATGCAACCTTAAAATGGGATTGAAGAACAATACGTGGTATTTGGCAGGGAAAAGGAAAAGCAAAAATGCCTCTTTCAAACTGTTCAAGCTTTTGCTTTTCCACCCCAGGCAGCTGTAACAGCATATTTAGTAACAGAATGGGTTTCTTTGGGTTTTTTCCCAATACATGTGATACATGTGAGTGATTTAACTGCTAGTCACCAATTAAGTCATGTCCACTGAGCTAATAAAAAACAGGCTCTCCTGAGAAAAATGAGAGTCAAACCCACAATTTAGGTGTTTTAAACTTATTCAAAGTTCAGGCAATGCTCTGCTACCTTTGTAAACACAAATCTCTTCCACTGCTGTTATTTTTATACAGAGATCATTGCAAGCACTTTTATCTCTAGGTACTTGCTCTGACAAGTTTATACCACAGCAATTTGCTAGTGACAGCCTCCTAACCTAAAAAAGAATCAATCTTTTGGTTATGCATGACATGATTACCCCATTCTAAACATGATTTTTTTCAAAAAGGATGTCTCCTAACTCAGATTTACGGATTCAATGCTAGGTCTGGAAGCTGAATGACATTTGTCTAGGTGCTATGAAATGTGCCAAGAACACTCATCTGCCACTTTCATAATGCTGTATTTGTAAGAGATCCTTCAGCAGCGAGCCAATCAATGTCTTGCAGATGTTTTTACTGTGAGCCAATAAGAATAATCCAATGGCCGGGCAGGTAATTCCTTCACCTGTTCAGTGTATTATAGTATGCTTCTTTCTTTCAAGCTGAAAGAATTGCAGAATAGTGTACTGTCTCTGTTCAGGTTAAATCTAAACATGAAATACTGCATGGATCCTGAATTCCTTTATCACAATAATAATGTGATCCCTTCCCACAGCAGAAATGCTTTTCTCAAAATGATGAAATGATGGACACTGAGTGGAGTACGCTTAAGCTCCTTTCTGTAGGTTATCAGCTCAGAAAATGAATGCTCTGAGGTCTACAGAAAGTCTTCCAGAAAACAGAGATACTGACCCGTAAGACTTTCATGCCCTATAGCCTCTAGCACTACTGAACAGAGCTTGTTTTAACTGGAACAGATTCACATACGCAACTTATAGTTCTGACATCTGGTAGATGAGCATCCAGTTTTGCAACTGTGAATCCAAACCTCTCAGATTAGCTAACTGCACATTTGACTTTAGAAGTATTATTTCCAGTTAGACCTCATAAGAAATTATGGCCCAGAAAGAAAGTGCAGTATTAATGGAACTAATCATGTGCCAAAGGAAAGTTTTGAGATTTAATCAGGTGGCAAATGTAATAGAGACAAATGGTACTGAAGAATCCTTAGGAACAATCAGGATTCAACAGAACTCAGATGCTATTATTAATGGCAAGTGGTCACCATACAGACTTACTAGATACTTAATAGTTCATGTTTGCAAACTACCACTCCAATGTAATTCCCTTCAATTTCCCACAAGAAACTCCCTAACATTATGTTGTTACTCTTAGTAACCTACACTTATACTACACTTACTTTACCACATCACCCTCTACCCCCTCAAATAACACCAAACATATTAAATAAAAAATGACAACAGGAAAAAAAATATTTAAAATACATACTCTATACAATGTATACTCTAGATACTATTCTGAAAGCATAAAGCAGTGTTAACAAGTCATTAAAAAGCAATACTTTTAAACTGTTTGAGCTGACAAATACCAAGAAGATTGTAAAATGAACCAAAGTTCAGAAACATACAGTATATATGTCATTACATCAGTCCATTTGTACGATAAAAGCCACTCTCCCACAGAAAACATGTAGCAGAGAGAAGGAAATTTGCACACTTTGGTGAATCCTTTCCTGTTTTTCTAGAGGATCTTCACTGTCTCTTACTCTTGACACACCTGAGTATTTCTTTCACAGACTCACAGAATAGCTGAGGTCATAAGGACCTCTGGACATCCTCTGGTCCAACCCCCCCAGTCAAGGAGGATCATCTGGAGCAGGCTGTCCAGGACCATGTTGAGTATGGTTTTTATTATCTCCAAGGATGGAGTCTCTCTTCCTATAGATTGCAACATCTAGACTGCGTCTTCTGCCTTCCACATATCTGGGTACTGGTTTATGATACAAGAGGCTTAGGAAATTCTCCTCTAGAGAAAGTATAGCACATTTCTGAAAATTAGAAGACATTCAACACAAGTTTACTGGTACGTGAGGGGTACAGGAAATGAATTATAAACCTAAATTTCAAATAAACAACTAAAAAATCATTGTCACTAAACTGTCAAAAAAGATGTGACATAATATGTGTAGAGTATTTGAATCACTGCTGAGACAGGCAGTGATAGGAGGCTCAGCTGTGTGATAGATTTTGTGCAGCCTTCAGCAAGCAGTTCCATCACAGATGGGAACACAAACAGGAAAGAAGTAAACTTATCTTATTCTGTTAGCCAGTGTTGCTCTGGACTGGGTTAATCCACAATTGAATAGTTATGTTTTGTCTACCAGGAACTATGACCAAGAAAGAAGAAGGAAAAAAGAAAAATTCTCATATACTGCTGAAAACTTTGAAGCAATGGTGTTAAGGCAGGTGTCAATTCCCTCATTCATGGCAACTGCAGGTTCATCGAAACACTGTGCTTTAGAGGATAAAACCATCAAAATTGTTATTTGATTTTCTAGCAGCCAAACAATGCAGATGGAGAAAAGGTCAGCATTTTCTTCAGTGAGTGGGAGTGAGTACCAGCAATGGTGGGAATACTAAGAACAAAAGAGGCCACAGATAGTCACATTATTGATACTCTGGGTCCATTGACTCACTATTCTTAGAGATTTCCAGCACATTGTTACAATACTCTGCCAGTAACTACAACTGCTGAGAAATGTTCCCTTCCCATTCTTGCTTATCTGAGGGGGGAAAAAGAAATCAATGCAATACAATGCCTGAATTATATTTAAGTGGACTAGCTTTGATTTTTAGTCATTGAGGTCATCCAAGACTTTCACAAGCTGACAGGAAATACAATAGGCTGCTTTGACAGACAGCCAATGAATTTAAGTCTATTGCTCTTGTAAAGCAATATGGAACATGCAATTCTTTGTCCATCTTCTATAAATATACTGATGAGCAGTGTGTTGACTTAATCTGAATATTGTTAAAACTCCCTGTTCCCTGTGCTACCCCTTGAGACTTTACTGTGGCACCAGAGTCAAATCACCATAATCAGACCATCTCCAGCTTTTCAAAACACTGATGAAGCTATTCAAAAGCTCAACAGAAATGGGACACTGAATACTCTCATTAATACAGTTGTTTTTTAAAAAGTAAAAAAAATAAATCCTCTGAGAAATAGTATACCAGAATTTTATTACATTTGGTAAGATTTAAGGCAAATCTAGGAAATGGGCATGGATATCACTAATCAAAACCAAAAAGACTTAATCTCAACTCTGCTCACCCTGCCCT
>VXBX01008312.1:107155-147225 GCA_013400415.1 Scytalopus superciliaris
AAGTACTTTCCTTTTTCACAGTCATTTGGGAGACAAGTCACCCTCCTGGTTGGAAGAAGGGGAAAAATCAGTGTCATTGCTTGAAATGATGCATGTTACTGGATTACTCTCATTACTGAGGATTACAGTCTTGGCAGTCTAAGCAACATAGATTGAAGTAACTACAGCAAGTATAATACTAATGTTAAGAAATAAGTAAATTATGGAATTATAGTCCATTATCAGTTTGTAAAGCTTAATAGCTTTCTCAAGCTATTTTTTTTTCATTTCTGTTTTCCATAGAACTTCACATCTTTGAAAATGTTTCTATACTTTCCAAGTAACACACCATTACCAGGATTGCAGTGAAAGTAGCAGAGAAAAAGACTCAAAAGTTGGCTTTAATTTTTACTACAAGCCTTGTCAAAAACATAAGCAATTTACAACTTTAAGAGTTGAGATTAGATATTACTTTACAGAATTAATTATTATGAATATTAAATGCTGCTTTAGAGAATGAATTACTGCCAAAAACATTCGAGGCATTAAATTTCTGTGCACTCACTCACACCATACAGTTATAAAAAGATGAAAAAAAAAATAATTAAGGTGAATTAATTTTTGTTGGAGAAGAAAGATACCAGCTGTGGAAGAACAACTTAAACAACCCAGATCTGTGACTGCTTGAGCTCTGGAGAGCTACATTCTGTGTAATGTGGACTGCTGCTATGTTTAAGGACTGTTTGCAGTTTAAGGACGGTACCCAGGCTGAGGATTTTATCACGTTATATGTTTTTCCTTTGTTTTACTGCATGTCCCTGCCAGAATTTTCCATCCCTCAATGGCTTGTAACCCACCCCTGATTGGTCCCTGCTTGCAGCAGGATGGCATTCCCTTATATGGTCTGCACCTGCCCCTGTTATCCCAGTTTGGAGGCTTTTGCCTTGTATTGCACACTCCTCCCTAACTCCTCCCTAAACCCCTCCCAGGTTCCACCCCGTTCTGGAACCTTCCTTAACTACCCTTTAAATGCCATTTCAATAAAGTGTCCATTCTAGCTACCTCATCCCTTGGAGTGTGACCATTCCTTCCTGTTTCCCTGCAAAGACCGCAAATTTTAATTCTACAAAATTGGATTTTAGCTAGAAATCTGATTGTTAATTAAGATGCACATTCAGAAGACTATAAAACAAAATACACTGAAAGTGTGATTCAGAAGTAAATTACAATAAAAAAATGATCATGAGGTAATTTTCAAATGCAACCATATTAAAATATTGCAGTATTTGTATTGAGTATCTTAAGACTACCCAAGGAACCAATTCAAACACACATATACACAAGGATATACACATTTAAAATACTGATGTTTTTGTGGTGAGTCCTGACCTTCAGATGCATCAGAGCTCTATGACTGCTTGGCTGTGATAGAAGCAGAATATTCACCCATATGACCTACACTTGTGCAAGTGTTCAAGCAGCCCCATCTCTATAGTACTGACTCACTAACACAGCTTTCCACATATTTCTGAAAGATGGCACATACATCTGAAGATGTTGGATGATATTTATTAAACTGTTCAAGCAAGCAGTATTCACCTAATTTCTAAGTATTTCTGGAGATCATTTTCAATTCTAATGGAACTAAAGTGAACATTAAATCTGGTTCTTGTTCCTTAATTCATTATTTATTCTAGGGACATAAACTTTAACCTATATGTGTAAGCAGCTCTTTTTAACTTCTATACTGTATATTTGATTGCAGCTGGATTTTTTTCAATGCTATTACTAGCTGTCATGTTCACTTTCCAAACTGCAATTAGGCTCGGTGATGAAAATGCATTAACTACATTTTTGAGAGCTGTTATAGGTAACAAAGACCATAGATTGTGTGTGTCTTTCCTACTGATGACTAATTTTTGGCAGACTATTACCCTCAACCATTAAGTACTGACTCTACATTTCTCTGCAAGATGTATACACAAAGTATGGGAGACCTGTATAAATAAGAACTTTTAGGTTACTTTGCAAATGTAATTGCAGCAGAAATTCTTTGAAAAGCTGAAGACTGAAAATTACTTAATGTGTTACACATGCATCGTGTTAACACATTTTATGTATTCACCCTCCACCACCTTTAATGCTTCAAGACAGTGTATCTTGCTCTATATTTTGCACCTTACTGAAAATCTGCTGTTCCTGTAAGTGAGAAGCCAGGTAAGCACTGCCAGGTCTGCCACTTCTGTGTCTCCAAACCTAAACCACTTACAAAAACCACTACCGCAGTTACAAAAAGTCTCAAGACCCATGTGGGTGGTTAATGTCAACACAAAAGTTATTCCACATATACAATGAACCACAGGTAACACTTAAGTACCCAGAAAAAGTCCACCCAATTTCTCTCCCTATAAGGTGGGCTGGCATGCTGACATCTCTGCTGCCCTTCTCCCAAAACCTACGCTTACCCAGAGAAGATCCCAACTGAATACAGAGTGCCTCCAAAATTGCAACAACTGTGCCACTGAGATTCACAAGCAAGTCATTAAAATATGCTAAACGCTCTTCACAATTAATTTACATTCAAGTCGAGCTAACTGAAATGCTTGAGGAAGACCTAGACTCTAGGTATGATGCCCCTCCTTCCAAATTAGTGCTGGTGAATGACCTGCTGAAGCAGAGAGCAGCACTGGCAATAGGTCCCAGAGCTTCCTGATGCAGCCATCATTGCCATTTTCCAATCTGAAGTGAAAAACATCTTTGCATTGATGGGAGAGATGTACATAAGTTATGCTGTTTTTTATTTGGGTCCTTTCTTGCTGTTGTCTTGGGTTTTTTGTTTTTATAACTTAAAAAATTGGGAAAGACATTTTATTCTTCATTTACATGAACAGTTATTAACATAGTTGTTAAAAAGACTGTGTAAGGCTATGGTTGTTCATTGATTAAATGGATGGAAATACCCCTAGTCAAAGGGCAAATCCATCTATAGAACTGCTGTCAAGGAGAGGAATTGCTGGAAACACAATTTGTTCTTTTATAGCAGGAAAAAACCCGATCTATTGATTCAAATGTTATCTCTTGTTCGGATAGAGTACCATTGTTATAGCTAATTAATACATTAAAATTTTCCAGACTACTCTGTTAGTTGCTTCATACAGTTAGAATGAAGTTAAATAAGTACTCTAACTCCTTACAAATATTTCAAATGAAAATTAAGCAGTAATGACATTTTTTCAATTATTTTACATACTTCATTTTCTCTACTACTATACTATCAGAGAAGCAATATACATAATTCTGATATAATTTATATACTAATGGTTACCAAAGGCAACAAGTATCATTTCTTGATCACATTAAAACAGGCACGACTATATTTGCAATATCACTGGACTAGTTTCTTTATTAAGCACAAGCTTTCATGAGGCATGAGCCTCTTGCTTGCTTTGCAAAAAAGCATAAACTGATAAGACACAAGAGTCACTGCCTAAGAGGAATAAAAAACCCCCAAACTCCTGTATGTTAAGCATATGTGCACATGTATTACATGTTACTAAATGAAAAATTACATATTACTACTGTCAAAGGCCCTTTTCTGAAATCCTATATGAAAAAAAATTGGGAGCAAAAACCCACTTACTTAAAATGTGCTGGTTTACTCACTGATAAGTGAGATGTGCAAGAAAGCAAACTTGTTTTTCCCCCACATATATGCATAGCCATGCATACAGATATCTATGGACAGAGATATAATGTGGAGCTCATGGTCTGATCCAAGTTCCTACATCCAGGTCACTAACTAGACTTTCTCTAAGTTACATGTGCCAAATTTCAGGTTAGACTAACTTAGCTGAGTTTATCACTGCATGAAGGGTGCTAGTGAGACCAGGCACTGTTCACGGGAGGATTTTCCTGTAGCACAGCCACGCTGAAAGCAACGGGAGCAGGGGGGGAAATGCTGTGACTAAGCTCGTGCTTGGCTCTTGAAGAGTTTTTCCCTTGAGGTGGCTTACCCGGAAGACACCCTGCCCTAGCAGCCACGAGTAACTTTGTCTTTGGTTCACAATAGTTTGTTTTGAGAAACAAAAGCATGCCAGGGGCTTTCAAGTGATTGGGTAACAATCAATCAACAAATGGAAAATTGCCCAAGATCTGCAAGTGGCTTAATATTATTCTGAGATGCCACCAGATAACTTATCAATAAAGAGTTGAATCCTAATTGCCAAGGTGCCAGTCATACTGAAACAATTACTGCCAATATTCGTTGCATTTCTAAACCCCAATTTGATGAAACATTTGTACTGTTAATATTTGGGCAATCGAGCTTTATTGTTGCAAATGTTCCTGATAGAGTAAGGTAAACTCCTCAATTTTGTACATTCTGTGTGTAAAACTCAAATGAATTCCATAGCTTAAAATGTAGGGATGAAAACATAATTGGAAATACATACTAATGCTGGCTAATTGAAAATTTACTTTGAGATGAGGAATTAGTCTTCATAATTTCAAAATATGAATTAAGAACTAGAAATATTTGCAAATCCTCAATCTGTTAATAATTATTCACTGAAATTTGAGTAATTGTGGATGATGACTGTGTTGAAAAATTCTGTAGTCTGCTCGTAAACAAAGGCCTCCAAAAGCTAAGTACAGCATTTTAAGCAGATGTATACAATTTAACACTGCCAAAAATAGTAACCTTTTAACTAATCATTTACTAAATAGCTACTTTTCCTAAACACAAAGCAATCCCATTAATTCAGCCTTTATTTCTGAAGTGAATACAGAATTTACTGTGGCTTTATTTTGTCTAACTTTGCTTGCAATACATCTAAAACCATCTTAGTGAAACTAAGTGAATAAATTTAGTTCATGCCTGTACAGAAAGGCAAGAGAATTTGGCTCCCCATGTTAAAACCTGTCATACAATACCTTCAAAAATTAAGAATTATTGTGGTGATTAATTTGCTGCACTCATTTACAACAACAAATATGTAGATATAACACACCAGTATCACTTATGTACTGCATCATCAATAAACAAACAACATCTTTATTTAAAATAAAAAGACTGGGAATTATAAACCTACTGAGCCACCTGTGCTGTTAGGACTGTAGGCTCTCAGCATTATTAAAACAGTCTAGCTAATACACATACCTGATGTATAATTACAAGTGGTGTTTGGGGTTTGGGTTTGTTTTTTTTTTTTGCTTGTTTGTTTGTTTTGACTAGAGTATGTTACTTTATTAAAGACGTTTTTGCACAGGAAGCAACTATTCTAACAAATTACATATATATAAAAAACCCACTAGTGCTTAGAATAAAGTCTTGGTTTGGGCATATCTGGAAACTCCTAATTAATTGTGCAGGCTTATCTTTGCCATCATCATCTCTTACATCTCTCAGAATTATGTCTTTCAGCTTCATGGATCTGAAGGTAGTTAAATTTCTGTGCCTATTTGGTCTGTTTTCTTTACTGAGATTATTATCAGCCCAGAAAAGGTAAGAATTAGGGTTAAACTGTCCCCATATAATTGCAATACTCATGAACTAATTAATTTAAGGCTTTAGACATCTTTTCAAATAGAAATTTTAAGTTAAAATTGAATTAATTATTTAAAATATAAATAAACATAAAATATAAAAGTTTTTATTGTCACTGATATGTCTTTGAAATACATATTTTTTTTCTTTTTTTGAACTCACAACATTTAAGTTCCTGACAGGTTTCCTTCCACTTAATGATTATAATTCAGAGAATCTGTAAGGTGAGTCTCTAGATAACATGCAGTTTCTTACCAGTGTTTGAAATTACACTAAGACCATTTTTTTGTGCAGAATTTAGGGGTTCCTTAGCAAACACATAATGATCACACCATTCTGAGAGCTCTCAGCTGCTCTCAAGCTCTGGGTACCTTCAGGAATCAGACACAGAAAAAAAGAAAAAGAAAAAGAAAAAGAAAAAGAAAAAGAAAAAGAAAAAGAAAAAGAAAANAAAGAAAAGAAAAGAAAAGAAAAGAAAAGAAAAGAAAAGAAAAGAAAAGAAAAGAAAAGAAAAGAAAAGAAAAGAAAAGAAAAGAAAAGAAAAGAAAAGAAAAGAAAAGAAAAGAAAAGAAAAGAAAAGAAAAGAAAAGAAAAGAAAAGAAAAGAAAAGAAAAGAAAAGAAAAGAAAAGAAAAGAAAAGAAAAGAAAAGAAAAGAAAAGAAAAGAAAAGAAAAGAAAAGAAAAGAAAAGAAAAGAAAAGAAAAGAAAAGAAAAGAAAAGAAAAGAAAAGAAAAGAAAAGAAAAGAAAAAAGAAAAGAAAAGAAAAGAAAAGAAAAGAAAAGAAAAGAAAAGAAAAGAGAAAAGAAAAGAAAAGAGAAAAGAAAAGAGGAAAGAAAAGGAAAGAAAAGGAAAATAAAAAGACTGTCAACAGCAAAAAAGAGCCAGATTTATTGTGACCTCCTCTTGGTGTTACTTCCACTGTACAAATAAATGTAAGACGCTCAGATCTGAGGATCATTAAAAAGTCTGTGAGTGCTCTCTGTTCTCTTCAAATCAATAGGGCTCCTATACAGGAGGAAATTGGAGGAAGTCTAAAGAGAAAGCTGGAGCTTAGCTAGGAATCAAATGCATCAAGAGCAGCTTATCTGCACCAACTGCAGAGGTACTCACTCCAAGCCCAGAAATCAGCTGCCTCCTTGATGCAAAAGTCCATTTTTTAAAGAACTGCTCTCTAATAAAACATGTGTTTGGCTCAGGGAGAACAGAAGTCCAGATATACAGTCTGTATTTCTGACAGGACATTTTTCTATGTTCTCATAAATTCTTTCTTAAAGTCTTTTCAAGGAGCAGACATGTTTTTTTCAAAAGCTTTGGGTTACATGTGAGACTAACCAAGATTAGGGGGAGCTAGGTTTCCACACACAATTTAACACCATTTCATAAAACCACAATTTGCAATCCCATAGGCTTCCCCTGCCCACCTTGTGTTGTCCCTCTATACAGAAACACAAGGGGAACCACTGAAAATGAAGAGCAACCAAGCAGGAAAATTTCACAGATGTCCTCTGTTGCTCATTACAGTAAAACTTAGAATGCTCATATCTCATAGGTCACACAATGTAAAATATTTAAAAGCAGTGGAAAAAAATACATTGAAAACCAGATTGCTTTTGCTGTCTGTAAGTTTTTTTCCCCCAGCAATTCATAACTACACTTGCTAAAATTATGCATGTTTAGCATGTGTATTACCATAGCAGGCTTTCTCTGGTTCTTAGCTTTCTTTTGCAGGGCTCTATCAGAGTATGCTAAATAATTATGGTTTCTTTTTCACTCTGTTCCAAAGTGCTTCCTTTTCCAGGCCTAATTAGTGCTGATATTCAAAGTAATTATTTGAATTTAGAAATTTTCTATGAAAAAAATGTTGTTCTACAGCTTCTCATCAGCCTATATGAGGGGGGAAAAAATGCACTGATGGTTAAATATCAACAATATATTTGCAGTTTTCCAAAGAAATTTCTAAACAAATAAAATAACATAAAATTAAACAACCAGGTGGAATATAATTCAAGCTGCTTTATTTCAAGGATAACAACACTAATTTAAAAAATGTTTCAGAGATCGGATACAAGTATTCCATCTAAGAGTTCCTCCACAGATACAACTGCACTGAAGTACCTCTTGAATCCACCTTCTGTTGAAACACGTGTTTTTATAAACTTTTTGACATGACTAACATTTTGCAAAGATTTTTGGTATACATAAAAGCAGCACATGAAAATTGTTGGCTTTTCCATGGCATTATATTCTTTATATTAATAATTATTCCATCTTATATCCAATAATTTCCAGAAAGCTCAAGTTGTCTGCATTCATATTCTATTAAGCACATATAATCAAATATCTCATAGAAGCAAGCTTCAATAGAAGTAATTATCAGCAAAATTCAGACATAGATGTCTTCATCATCTATAAAAGATAAGTAGTTGTGGTTTGTTTTTTTTTTTATTAAACACACTAATATTCTTAAATACATTTCAGTTTTTCTGCAGTAATTTTATTTTATCTAAATTTCATTTTCATGCACATCTTTCTGGTTTTCCTTCTCTAATACTACCCACAGTTTTAACAAGTTATCTCAGACTTGAAACTATGTTTGCCATTAAGAAGAAGCAATATTTAAAAGAAATTATTTTTTTAAAATCATACTCAAATCTTACTTGTGCTGGGTAGAAAGGTCCATTAATTTTCTTCATGGTTTGGCTTGGCTGACTAAATATGCAGGTGCATAAAGGCACAAAGCACTGAACAACATAGATGCAGACCAAATTGAGAAACTTTAAAATACATTAATGAGAATAGCAATGTTGCTTCATCCACTGAATACATTTAATTAGCTATGCATATTTTCCAGGCAAATGAATGCTACTACAATACCATAGCAAGATGTATGAAAGTAGTTTTATTTACAGAGTTATCTTTCTGACTAGTATCATCAAAGGATTACTAGAGCACTGAAGATATTGCTTAGCATGTCTTAGGTCCAAAAATGTAATTTTCAGTGTTATATTTCTACAGCTTTGTTTTTTAGGGGTTCATTCAACATTATTGTCATACCAAAGAAGTATGAGTACAGCTGGATGAACAGCAGCCACCTCTTGCTATGCTCCTGCCATACAACAGGTTCAATGCCACAGCATGTGTCAGTGACTGGAAGCCCCCTAGAATTTTTCCATACTTTTTTCTTTTTTTTAAGATAGCTAATTAATGTCTTTCCACTCTGTCTTCAAGACACAACAGCTATCAGCTTCTTCTACCATTCAGTGTTGGTTACATACTCTAACTCCCACATCTCTCTGTCACGCCAGTGGAGGACTTGTGTCCTGGACTACCCCAGGGTAACAGTCCTCATGGGAAACACTGAGGAAGACACACTCAGAATATCCTGGTTCCCAAGGAACAGCAGGGATCTGCAACTGGCTCTTAAATCCCAATGAACATCCTCAGCACATTTTGTAATTCAGTTTGGGTTTGTTCAGTTTTCTCCTTCCCCTTTGAAAACTGAACCCTGGGTCCAGGAAAGAAACCCATAAACTAATGACCAGATTTAGCTGTTACTTATCCCAGATGTTCAGTATCATTCCTCTTGGTTCTATGATAGGAATGGGGAGGAAGTAAGCCCCACCCCATTATCAGTGTAGCCATCAAATTCCAGAAGAATTTGAGAAACCCCTCTGCTGAAATGAGCTGTGGTATGCATGGACTGGACCCAGCCACCTACAGGCTCAGCCAGGACCACTGGACAATCTGCCACTGCAGCAGCAATGCCAACAAAATTGTAATTTTTAAAAGCAAACCAGACATAGAACTGACTTTGACACAGCAACTCACTGCAGATTCTTGTGTGTCTTCAGACACAGACAATAATACTTCAAAAGTAATGCTCAGAGATGCGACTCAAACCTCATCTCTGTGATAAAGTACAGTACTGATGCAGCCCACTGCTACATTGTTCTGAATTGTATAAACAAAGATATCTGTATTTATAGTTCAGTATCCTGTCTATAGTTTACAGAGAGCAGTTTATTTGATACTTTTATTACACAGATTTATGATGCTGCTCTTATATCTGAAGTTACAGAATTTCCCCCTAAGTGATATTTGGAAATTACATAAGGATTAGAATTTCAGGGTCACTACTTACATTATATGCAGTCCAAAACTGCATTATAAGACCACATTACTCATACTAAAAAAAAAAAAAAAAAAAAAAAAAAAAAAAAAAAAATTTTTTTTTTTTTTTTTAAAAATATTAAAAAAAAAANTTAGTTGTTTGTTTTTCAAAATACTGAAACAAAAGAAAAAAAAAAGTTCCAGAGTTTTGGCTTTTTTGTTTTGTTTTTGTTTTTTTCTGTTAGGGCAAAATTAACTTACTTATGTGTTAATCAAGTTCCCAGTGCCTTTACACATCTGAGAATTTTACAGTGATGTATGAGCTCTGAAGTCAAGAAAGTTAATTGGTTTCACTGAGGAAAATAAGCCGCTACCTCTGTGACCAGCCTGACCTGATTTGGAGTTCTCCCTTACTCGTAAGAAAAGAGAACTTGTACTGATAGAAATGAGATTGTTATGCTCTCAAAGTCTCCAACTAAAACATGACATCCTAATGGCCAATTATAGCTCCACACCTGCTGTTGGGAGGAGAACCTCATTACTACTTAATTTGAAGAGTAACCACTTTAATGTTTTCTGAAAAATAAGTAATAGCTGAGTAGCCACTTCACCAAGCCAGCTAACCTACAGGAAACCTTGTCCAAGACTGGCCACAGAAGTCAAGAAAATAGGAATGATCATTCTGGCATCTGAAGAAAGATGTCTGAAATCCAATTTTGTGTAGTTTTTACTAGGAAACAGAAGTAGCAGCTCTAGCACCTGTTTCCTCTAGTTATCCAGAATAAATCTAACCTAAAGATTCTCTCTCGAAATTGTCATTCGCTGCATACGAATACACACATTTAAAAAGAAATGAAGACAAACCCAATCTAAATAGAGTATTTTTGTTGGCTTTTGATTTAATAAGATTATACTTCCAGTAAGTTTATTTCACTACAAAGTATATAATAATAGACTGCGTGAAGTTAATTCCTTGAAAACACAAACTGAAGAACAGAAAGAGATGCACAGCAAAGTCACACAATACTGGTAAGTCTATGATAATGTCACCAGCATGCTAACAAATATAATGTATTAAATTATTCCAGTGGTATTAATTGTACAAATAAGAAGGTAGGCAGACCACAGACAAATATTTTTTGTCAAATAGTGCATGAAGTGTAAGAAAGATAAGGCTGAAAGAGCTTTCAATATTTCTTATACACCACCTCTTTACAGACTATACAAGACACCAGCAAATACTATTTGCCTATCCCCCTGCATAGGATAAAACAGACTTCCCCAATACAAATATCTCTTTCACTCTCATCCTTTTCAAAATCATGTGTGACAGTGCACTTCTCATGCTTGAAAGGATCATACGGTTGATAAAGATTCATGTGAAAGACCAAAAAGACCAAAAGTATGGACACGATAGAGGCAGCATAAAGGATGGCTTACAAAATTTACCTTCCAGTTGGTGTGAAACTAAGAATAATTTTAACAGAATAACCTGGGCATCCTGATTGACAGAAAGCTGAACACGAGTCATCAGTGCCCTGGCAGCCAAGAGGGCCATCCATGTCCTGGGGGGCATCAGGCAAAGCATCGCCAGCCGGCCGAGGGAGGGGATTGTCCTGCTCTGCCCTGCACTGGGGCAGTCTCAGTTTGGATATTGTGGGCAGTTTTGGGCACCACAATATAGAAAAGATATAAAGATATTAATATTTATATATTTACCAATATTATTATTATATTATTATTCTATAGTCTATATTCTATATTATTATTATAGTGCACAGGCACTGATCTCTTCTCTGTGGTGACAGTGACAGAACCTGAGGGAATGGCCTGAAGTTGTGTCAGGGGAGGTTTAGGTTACATACTAGAAAAAGGTTCTTTGCCCAGAGGGTGGTTGGGCACTGAACAGGCTCCCCAGGGCAGTGGTCACAGCGCCAAGCCTGACAGAGTTCAAGAAGCATTTGGATGATACTCTCGGGCACACGGTGTGACTCTAGGGTATGGTCCTGTGCAGGACTAGGAGTTGGAATCAATGATTCTTGAGGGTCCCTTCCAACTTGGCATATTCTGAGATTCTGTGATATATGAGAAAAAGTGGGGAAAAAAGTCATAACATCTGAATTCTTTCTGCTACAATACAGAGTACAAGTTAAGCCATTTAAGTTCTGCATTTCAACTGCTGTATCCAACTCAAAGCCAATGGTGTTAGACTTGATTTATTAGTCATTATGAAGAAGATTAAGATTCTCCTTTGTAAAGCTGTAAATGCTTCCAAATTATGACTAATTTGAACAGGGTGGATTGTCAATGATTTATAAACAGGTCTTACACACTGTCATTGTTCCATTCTGTCCCTCTATCAAACACAGTCTAGTCAGGCTGAAACTTCTATACTTGTGTTTTTACTTTTACTATTAAAAATTATGGTCAGGGCTAGTTTAACCATCTTAGAGAGTTAAACTAGGGTTTGGGGTTTTTTCCCCTTTTTTTCTTTTCTTTTGAGAGGCATCTCAATGTGTCCTTGGAGTTAGAGGGAATGTCAGTGTTCCTGGATTGGAACACATACATCCTAGTCCCTGTGTGATGAGTGAGACAAAGAAAATATCTGAACTGAGAGAAGTAGCGGTCATTAGAAGAACTGGCAACTGTGTTTCAGTACTAAGCTGGTGACAGTACATCAGGGAGGGATCAGAAAAACACTTTTTCCATAACTTTTATAGGCTTCTACTGCAGAGAGCACAGAAAGTGAAGCCCCCGTCCTTCTGCTATTTCCCTCTTCCAGCACCTCCCTCAAATATTCAGGAGTGTGGAATGAGAGGCAAGAATGGTGCTGCAAGGTGTGCTAAAACTAAAAGAAATGCCATGAGAACCAGTGAAGTACTGAAGAACAATGGCTCACCAAAGAAGCTAGGCCACTCTCCCCCCACCCCCCCAAAAAAACCCAAAAAAAACCAAAAAAACCCAACCCTTACATAAAACCACATAAGTTTTCATGAAAAAATAATTGACTTTATCTTAAATGATAAACCAAGAAGGAGAAACTAGATTTCCTAGAGCAAAAAACCTGGAGAGCTGAACCCAGACTGGTGAGCTGTTGGACATGAAGGCAGACCACCAGGAGGGGCTTGAGGGGGGAATGTGGAAACACAGCAAAAATCAGAGAGAGAAGCAAGGTCAGGCACAGATTCCAGATCTCCTGATGCCCCAAACTGCAGTGTTCCTGCATTGTAAAGTGTCTGCAAAAAAACACCCCTAGGGATATCTTAAGTCCATTCTAGTCTATTGAGAGAGTGGCAAACTTCTATGAATTTAACCCCAGTGGCAAAGACTACAAGCACAGATGATAACACACAAAGACACGTACCCGCACCACATTTACCACAAAATTATGCCCTAAAAACATTCAAAGTCACAGCATTAATTTCTCTGAAAAAATTGATTACAGATGCCTTTTAGATGGAACTCAAATTTAATATCTACTTCTAAATTTGATAGCTCTGCACTGTGGCTTCTTTTTTATCAAACAAAGATATTAATGCCTTGTAGGCAGAGTAAAAAACAGACTGCCCAAAGTTTGTGAAACACAGATTATATGGGAATGAAAACCAGTATGTCAGTGTGCACTTAAAAGCTATATCAAAATGCACCGCAACAATGGGGAAAATGAACAGTTGTGTGAGTATCATCAAATGTATCATTTCCTAGTTGTCTGCATCACAAGTTCAAGAAAATGTTGTTTCCATTTCTACAAGAAATACCAGATGTCTCACAATGCATAATAGACCTTACATTTGGAGAATCTTCCTAATTTAACCTCAACTACTCAACTACAGATTTTCTTGAATTTTCACATTACGGAGAGATCATACAGAAGATAAAGTTGCCATAGAGATACATACACTCTTTTCCAATCAGTTCAAATATAGTTACAATTAATGATTCAGTTCATCACAGAACATTTATAGTTTTACATGAAATATTCCAGCGTGAGAGATATTTTTTTCAAGTATGTAAAGAAAGAACCTCAATTAGTAGTAAGAAAAAAGTTAAAATTGTGATCAGAAATAATTTTGTGCACAAATTATGTAACATATCAAGCAGTTAGGGCTGTATTCTAGGTAATTCTCTATTTCTTTATCACTCATATATGCAGAAGTTTTGGCAGGAAAAGGAGTTGGTTTGCATTTACTTTACAAGTCTACAAGGAACAAAAACAATCTTATCTTTAAAGAGATAATATAAAAAGAAAGACTAACATTACAGCACTTTATAATGGGAGTGAAAGCAACACAACACTGACAAAGAGAATCTGGAGCTGTCATGCGGAATGCAAACCTGACCTGGCAGCTGTGGCTTGGTAATACTGAGACCTTGTGCTATTTGATTAAAACAACATCAAGATGGAAAGATCTCATCAAATTAGAGGTCAGAAACATCAGTCTCTGCTTTTTCTGCAGTTGTCAGAAGTGATACAGGGTAATTAACTAAGTCTGGAGTAATGTCAGACAGGTGATACTTTTCTTTTGAAGCAATTCATTAGGGGAGGCTTGTCACTGGTGACATTCCCACATAAATCCTGGTCTCTTCTCCAAAGGAGTCTAAAAGACTCTCTCGAATATGAAAATACTTTAAAGGGGACTATATAGTCTCTATCTAATGCAGCAGTAAAAAAAACACACAATTTTCAAACCTTATGTATAAGCAACAATTTACAAAGTGAGAAGGCGTACAGGAAATGGAGAAGTTGCTACCAGCAAGGAAACCAGAATAAACATTGTCAGGTTGAACAGGAGACTTCGTCAGTGCACAACTGTCATTTGAATACTTCTCCATCATTTTAGCAACTTAACTAGCTTGCCTATTCTCACTATGGTTGTAATAACACATCAAAACATCTCAACAGTGAGGAAAAATTATTACATTATTCCATAACATTTGGCATATAATTGTAATTTTATAGTTCTACCAGTGACTTCAAATCAGTCCTCTAAAAAACTTGAAGATCGTCTACAAAACCAACTATGTAATTTAAATAAACACCGTGTACTGAAATACTCAAATGTGAAAAGCCACCAGCAAGCTGGAAAGAGAAGTGACATAGTGTAAGTAACTTCAGATTGCACTTTTAACTGGGTTTCTTCAAAGAAAAGTAGGTTTTATTTTTCAAAATTTTGCTGATTTGTTTTAAACTGAAGAAGAAGAATGAATCCTAAAACTGAACCCAAAATCCCAAGAAAATGCATTTATGAAAATATATTTAAAACAAAATTGCAGAAATTTTGCTTCTGATGAATATATTTTTTTAAGACTTTAGGAGTCCAGCTGAAAGGCATAAGCAGTACTAAAGTGACCTAAATAATTGACTGTCTATAGTACCAGTACCATCCTATCTTGAAATTAAGCATATTGAAGGTCTCATAGAGTTATGGACTCGTCATTTGGAAAGGCCAAATTTTAAAAGCTTTTACATGATGAATAAGTATTTTTATTTCATAACGTCAGGTGTGGTTCAAGACAGCCTACTAGACTACCTAGCCGTACGTTTACTCAAAAATTTACTCATGTGTTCCAAATATACATGTGGGAAATAAAACCATGACATCACCTCCATGGGGAGTTTTCAACAATATCCCTTATAGCTTGGAGACCTAATTTTCTTTGATTTTCAATATTCATATTAATTTCCAGACAGAAAGTATTAGATTTATAAGCAGAAGTCTTGATGCCTTACCTGAAGGTGTGTCAATCGCTTAGTGATAATTTATCTGGGAATTTTCAAGGAAGAACAACATGAATGATTCAGAAGCCCTTAAAGCAGATAATGTATGTTCTGGTTTTATTAATTTAAAAAAGAAAAATCACTGGCCATTATTTTTCACACATTTTCTCTACAAATAAATCTGTTTGTCAGTAAATTACTGCCATGCTAGCCAGGAAGGTCAAAGCTCTTAATTTCTCTGTGTAAATACATTTTTGCTACGAGGAGTCACTTCCATTGTGTAGTAGCCTTCTCTTCTTGAACTGACATTCACACAAGCCGTTATTCTCTGTGGGAGAATCTTCTTTCTATGCAACAACTCTTTTTAGATTTAAAAAGGCCCTTAAATGTTTACCTTTTAAAATGCCAATCATCTTCAAGTCGAAGGATATTTTATTTTCAATTCTAACTAGCACTATCAACTGCAAAGATACTGACTTCAAGAAGCACTGCAGAAAAGCAGCTTAATTCATTTTTCTGCAAAAAAAAAAAAAAACTATATATATATTGATCAAGATTTGCACAGATAATGTCATTTTGGCTTGTTCTGCACAAGAAACTGGAAATTATGACAGTTTCATGAGACAGTTCTACCTTGGTTCCCAGGATCACTTCACCTCCCATATTTTTAATATGAATGTAAACAGCGAACAAAACATTTTTTTTTCTCCATATCAGGTTTTCAGCAATGAAAATACTGATTTTAACCAGACTACAAAGCACTTTTATTAATCTGTACACAGAAAGACAGGTCAAAATGCATTTTTGCTTGTATCAGGGGACTAAGACAAATTGTATGTGCTGTACCAACACCTATAAGATAGTTATCCTTCAGAAAAAGATCCCATTTCCTAAGAGATGTACAGGGCATGCAAACTGAAGCATTCAGAATAGTTACTTATCTTGCATTACACTAACTGTTGGTTTCCATGACAAATGAAAGACTGCAGCAAAGCTAACATATTTGCTTAGCTTTTAAGCCACAATGGTAGGACACCTGCTGAGAGAGTTTCATTAAAGCCAGCTATATAAAGCCAAGCTTATTTTCAAGAGTAAGCAGCAGTGTCTGAACCCATGCACATGCTTTCTTTGGAATTACACTTTGGACTTGACTATCTTTTTGGAGATTAACAATTGCTCCTACTAACAAGCAGAAGATTTTACAAAGGAAAAGCTCATGCATGTTGCCATTCGTTTTGCTGAATTCAAACATTTGGGAATCCTTTTCACCATTACAAGTTTGCATGTTAATATTCTTTCAGTTTTAATTTACTTCACAGATTTTTTTTTTCCAAAAGTCTAACTTTACAGAGGTCTTACCCAGAATGTTTCTAAGATAAGTGATAGAAGTATTTTAGTGACCTTACAGAATCACAAAATCATTCACTTTGGAAAAGACCTTTAAGATTATTGAGTCCAGGCATTAACCTAACACTACCAGGTCCACCACTAAACCATGTCCCTAAGCACCAAATCTACATATTTTCTTTACACTACCTTGTCTGCAATTAAAAGGTTGGTTAAAATAGCAGGGCATAGCACCAATCCAATGCTTAAAATGGTAATATGCCTTATGTATCATTGGCTTTTTAAGAATTTCCACTAAAACCAGGAAAAAATAGGAAGGGCAAGTGAAAGTGAAAGCAATTGAAAGCAAGTGAAACAACCCCCAATTGTTTCAAGCTGGACAACTCTATGATGTTTTAAGTCCAAGTCAGTTGAGATGTTGCAGACTTCCAGATACGGATATGTCAGCACAAACGTGAATGATCACCCTGAGAGCCCTTGCACAGCAAAATACATCACGGGGAGCTGCACACACAGCAATTTCATGGGAGGCAGCGACAGCTTCTTCCAAGATGGATTATTCTTACAACATCTTGATTTCCTCACTACACGGTCTGCAAGTCAGGCCAGCTGCCCAGCAGATCTGGTGCAGGTGTCAATTCTCTTTAGGCAGAACATGGTAGGTACCTGATTTCCACCCCAGCCTACCTGTGGCTGCTCCCGCAGAACTCAAGAGTTCTAACATCACTCAGCTGTGCAACAGGCTTGCATCAGCTTGAGAGTAAGAACTATTTTCCAAATCAAGAGTTGTGCTGTGGCCTTCTAGCAACTTCCCTGGGATACACAGGAGAAGGATGTCTCCCACTGGCATAGAAAAAAGAATTCTGTATAAGTGGCAGGAGAGAAATAAGCCCCTCTGCAGAAGCTATCACCTGAAGCAAAACAATCACCTATTTCAAAACTGGGGTAATATGGGAGTCTTCCCTGACTGATATCCCCAATAGAGGACTTTACCTGCTTTTTAAACATATTTACGTTCTCTTGATGAAATTCTTCATGCTCCCCCGTACTTCAGCTTTTCAGAAACCAGAGCACTTTATGCAGGCTAATTCAAGCGTCTTCAGGTCTGAAGCAACTATTAGCAACTGCATTTAAAATTCAGGACATTTTGATTTCTACTTATTTCTTCTGCTACAGCACAATTCCCTTTTCTACATGTCTGTGACACATAAATCTATACAATTCTTGAACCTGAAATGTAGTTTCAGGAGCTCCTTACTGTACCTTGTATTTTAACACATATAACTATTCCTACAGACATGACAACAAAATTGGTATAACCCTTCTTTTCAAAATTACCTAAGAACTTCAAAAACTAATGAGTCAAAGCTAATTACTTCTCCTTGTTCTTCTCAGCTTAAGCATGACTGTCTCACTCTTCTCTGACCTTTTACTACCTGCAGCTCACAGAATGCATTTCTAGATCTGTATGTTTTAACGCAAGTGCAGTATTAAACACACTTGGAATCTGTCCCCAGCTCCTAAGTCTAGATACAATGTGCTTTGTATTACAGTGCATCAAAATGAAAAGCTGCAATTAACACCTTGGTAGGTTGTACACACATAGAGCTGGACACAGTTTATGTTGGGTGTATTGAGATTGAATTCCTGTAGCTAAAGCAGAAACAAGAAGCAGAATGAAAAGATGTACAGTTGGTTACAACTGAGCCACAGAAACATTAACTGTTCTACCTAAGGTAAGAAATATCATCTGTATTAAACGTAGGAATGTTTTCATATCCAGATCTCTGTATCAATGCACTGCGAAAGATTAGACCATCAGAACACAGGTTATCCAATCTGCAATGGAGATCTGCAGTGTTGTTCCTTAACATGGCTACGAGTCATCGTTGGAACCATAGAATAGTTTAGGTTGGAAGGGACCCTTAAGGTCATCTAATCCAATGCCCAGGCAACAAGCAGCAACATCTTCAACTAGACCATATTGCTCAGAGCCCTGTCCAGCCTGACCTTGAATGTTTACAACGATGGGAATTCCACCACAAAGATAGAGCAGTTTTTATCAAGTAATGCCCGAAAAAACAGAAATGCAATATTAGACAGGCATATTTTTGCCTGCTCAAAACCATACCACTAATAAAATCAATCACAGATAAGAGGAATTATACAATTTCAAAATCTCGTAATGAACAACTTGCCAGTTACATACAAAAGGCACCTACTTGCGTTTCTTTAAACTCAATCCAGAAAAAAAGCTACTTGACTGAAAAAACAGCTTAGCTTCCCTACCTGTTGCCACACAAAACTGTTTCTCAAGCTAATAGCTACTGTTGGCAAACAAAATGATTATGATTAAACAGCTCATTTTCTTTCTTTAAAGATTCCTGAAAAACACTGATGTTCTCACAGTAAACAGCTGCCATTCACAACTGCCGGCTAAAAATAAAAACAAAATATCCTATTTGAACAGATAATGGAATTTAAATGAAAAAGAAAAGTAGGTTCAGTTTGTGGTTAAAATTACTCCCTCACCCCCAAAACACACTATAATGCAATCATTGGAGTTCTGGCACATGCTAAATACATTTTTAGATAATGTAGGCAAAACACACCACAGTAGATCAGATGAATAAGTACCATTCTGCGTGGCTGGCACAGAAGTAGTCGATGCATTTAGGGGAAGGACTGGGAAGCCAAAGCGCCAACAGCAGCCCACAAAGCCTCCTTTGGAGCTGCTGTGGGGCTGTCTCAGTTCTTCCCCTGCATCCTTGTCAGCTTGAAATATCCAGTAAAAAGGACGGAAATTTCCTATTAAATTGTAATACACAAGTAAAATATAAGTCCCCTTAATCTTGTTCCAGGAAAATGATGGGGTTGACTTCAATATACGGCCTTGTAGGAAACAACCTATATCACGCTCTTCACTGACGTACAGTAGAAATTGCAGGGATATTTTAAGCAAAAATGGTCTTGACAGTTTCTTATAAACCCTTCATTTCCTTTACCACAACAACAAATTGCTGCCCAGAGCTAACACTGTCCAAAGTAAGCACATGTTCATATTTTCCTTAAAATATTCATGTATCAAATTAAATTTTGAATTTCACATGGCTTTGCCTCACTCCCGTCAGTTCTAATTACTGATTTATTTTTGGCACCAGCAGCTTACATTTATACAGCATTCTCAATCACAAATTCTTCAAAGCAATCTGATAAAGAAATCTCTCGCCCACCACTACGATGTAGATCCCATTGGGACTGAACTTTATTCTGGGCCAATCATGTTACAATTTTACAAAGAGATGAAAAACTTAGGTAAAATCCTATGGGGAAAATTTAAACAGACAGTACAGTTACGACAGCAGGATTCTTTGCCAGACAGTTGATGTTAACACCCCTAACTCCTGCCAAAAAATCACATTTAATGACAGAAAGTAATCTTGGTTATATTCTAGCAATTTCTTACTCTAAATGATGTCATAAAATGTAACACAGGACATTCAGCATGCATCTAACACTTACAAGTATGAACTGCTGACTTTATAGAGTATTAATATTTGCATGTACATGCACATCCAGTGGCTTTACATCTGCTTCCATTTTAAAAATAAATCCTTGAAGTCCATTTAGTCTGTTCAGTGTTATCACGGATAAAAGAGCACAGATAGTTTGAAAAATATAAATGCTAAAACTTGGTTGTAGTGCCTTATGTACATGACCAAGTAGCCATCAAAACAATTACGTTTATTCAAAACTACAGCTTTATCAGAAATATGAGATAAAGCTGAAGAACCTGGTATATGGAGTATGTTTACAGTCAAATCATTAACCTATCATTAACCATTCATATGAAATGTAGGTTAAAAAACTATTGAGGTAAATAGTGCCACACCATTTTTCCCTTATAATTTAAGACAGCAAATCAGGATGGAATGAGGAAGAGATTATTGAAATATTACAAAAAGCCTTATGCTTTTTACAATCTACCTGGATTTAAGCATGTTTTTGGAATACTCACATTACTAATTTATCTTTCATCTTTTTTATCCTCCATCTCCTAAATCACACAAAAACTCCACTTCGCACACTCTTGCTTTCAGAGAAAGGTACAGTAATGAAGGGATCAGAAATGGTATAAGTCCATATATATGTAATCAGCAGCATCTTCATAAGTTTCATCAAATAAAAAAATCCAAAACCGACACACACACAGACCTCAAAACAACAAACCACTGATCTGAATTCAGAAAAGCTGGCACATCCACAGGATATAACTGGCACAAATATGATATTGCACATGGAATTCCAGGAGCCATATAGGCATACAAACTTGGTACATAAGGCATATTTTAAAAAGCATGACAACTACTACTTAAGCTAACTTGAGAAAGCTGAGGTGGCTGTGTGGTGCTGAAAAACCAAAAGGTAAGTTTTATTTCCATAAAACAGCTGGTGGAAGCAAAAGCTGTCAAATCTAGCACTAGGTGTAAACCAAACAACTACAAAATACCTAGACCCAGTCACACCATCTGACTCCTTTACAGGCAATTACAACACCTAAACCAAAATAAAAAGAAATATTTATTCTTAAATAAACTATCCTTTTAGAACATCTTGCTGAATAACATCGTCTTTTCTTCTTAAAGAGCCAATACACAGGGCTAATAGATCTGTGTTTAATTTGAAACCCATTTTCTTGTATATAAGTGATTTTTCCAATCTGAGGCAATGCACACACCTCACTCCTCTGACTGCCCAGTGGCTTTCCTGATAAAGAAATTAATAAGTAGATAACACGGAACAAGCTCCAGCCTCCTTCACGTCTACATGTCTTCTCTTGTCTCATATTTCTTACCATGTTTCCTTTCTTCCCTTGCCACCTCAGGGTCAGAGGTAACAACCACCTTCTTGTTTCAGGGAACTGACAGAACGCATTGCTCCACCAGAGCTATCAAAATGTGCTACCACCTGCCTGAATGTGCAGAATGGACAGAATGGTAATCATAGAACCATAAATGTACTAAGTTGGAAGGGACCCACAAGGGTCACAGAGTCCAACTCCTGGCCCTGCAGAGCACAACCCCAAGAGTCACATCATGTGCCTGAGAATATCGTCCAAATGCTTCTTGAACTCTGTCAGTTCTTGGTGCTGTGACCACTGCCCTGGGGAGCCTGTTCCAGCACGCAACCACCCTCTGGGAGAAGAACCTTCTCCCTTTCAATCTAAACCTCCCCTGACTCAGCTTCATGCCATTCCCACAGGTCCTGTCACTGGTATCCAGAGACAAGAGATCAGAGGCTGCCCCTCCACTTTGTATTGTGACGAAATTGTAACTGCAATGAGGTCTCCTCTCAGTTTCCTTTTCTCCAGGCTGAACAAGCCACGTGGCCTCAGCTGTTCCTCCTATGGATTATATAATACAGACACCTACTCCAGGCATGCCTGACAGTATCTGATGTTTATTGTAACACTGTCTTGTTCTGATTTGCTATTTTAAAGTTCTTTAAAATAGTTCTTTAATTGAGATTAAAAACATTGATAAATATCTGTTGTAAAGGTCACATTGAAGCAGAATTTAGTACTAAGATGTGAAAAAGTTAAGTTGCGTCAAAAGCGAAGTGGACGGCTTTTCTCATGTGTAGGTTTTCTCCGCAGGATCTGCCTTTCCTGGAAAGGAAGGGCTGTGCTTTGGTGATCTCCTTTGTCCAATCCACTTTTCCTTCCGCACCAGCCACCAACTCCCACTTGCATCCCACCTCATGTCTTACAAATTTCTTTTTCACCATTACTGATGTCACTCCTCCCATCACAGGGATTGCAGCTGAGGGATCTGCGGGGAGAAACCCTCATTTTCTGTCTAGAGACAACATCACAGCAGTGCCTGCTGCTACAGAAAAGTGGCAAGGAAAGCATGGCCTGACTCCTGCCGCACCATATGGAGGCACACTTTGGGACAGCCACAAACTGCAAGAAAATCATTGATGAATACTAACAAATCTTTACTGAGCAGATGCAGACTTTCAGCTTAAAACCTGATCTCCAAAGTGCTACTTCTCAGGGAGTGCTGGCACTTGACTGGGAATACTTTTTGTCCCCAGAGGAAAGGGAGGGCATAAAAAGAAAAGTAAATCTTTCTTCATCACCATGTTCTGTGAAATGGCTCAGACATTTTAGAAGCTTGAAAATAAGCAAGCAAAAGGGATCAGCCTGAGGTAGTCAAACGGCCTAGAAAATGTTACTTTGACTGGCATTATTTTGCAAAAAGCACCACGAAAATGGGAAGTACTAAACAACCAACCAAGGTGAAAGTGTGCATGTCAACATAAGAGAAGGAATCTGACACTAATCTGGTAATATTCTCCAGCCAACAGCATAAGAAGTTGCATTAAAGTAAATATTAGAAATTAAAGTCACCTCAAAGAGGGGTGAAACAGGGAGGATAATGTGGGTTCGCACTTTCCTTCCAAAACTTTAATAGCTCTTTTGAAGAGAACCAGCATTCAATTGTTGGTATAATTATGTAATTCACTCATTAAGTGGACTTAGAGCTTAAAGCCAGATGTGACCATTCAGTCATTTACTACAACTTGCACACAGGTCATTAGGTTTCACTTACTTGTCCATAAAGTGAGTAAAATACTTGGCTAAAATATACGACTCAGCAAAAAATTGTTATTAAATTGAAAACACTGAAAACTGAAAAAATTAAAACATCTCTTCATCACTTGTTTCAGTGGTTAATTATCTTTGTTATGAAATGATAGAATAAAATCTTTTTTTTTTTTTTTTAAGTGGAAAATCCAGTTATTGTCCAGAATTTCCTTTGTGTTTTATGAACCATCCAGAACTTCTACATTCAAAGAAAAGTAACCAGGGACCTCATCTGAAGTAGTTTCTTTAGTTCATTATTTTGCTGCTTGCCTTCTCTGATATCCCTTGGAAACCTGACAGGCAGTATGTGCTCTGTGCCAGCCTCAGCAGCGACCTGGACAAGATGTACTGGCAGAGCAGATGATGGGTGATTTCCCTCATCCTTGTTATTCACAGCAGCAGTCATCTCCCAACCTCTTCTGACAATTTCCCCGTCTGTACACATGGGGATTACACTTTCAACCAACAGGACTGCACTGACAGCTTGTGTTTAATTGCTGATTCACTGTGATCCCCGTCTAGAGCCAATTAGAAACCTAAGTCCACAGTTTTGATGTTTGCATGTCAGAACATGATGATTTACTCACTTATAGAAATGCTCTAGGGCTAGCTGGTTTTGACAGCATTTCTACTAAGAGAAGATAATTCTGTGCTCAAAGACAGGGCCTCCAAGACAATCCTCCAAATGCTTCTGAGTAGGCACCTGAACGTCAGCCAGACCTGTCCCTCATGAGATTCTTCAGCTTTGGGCAAGAGAGCCTGTCTGTCTCTCACTCTGGCTGAGAAAATATTTTTTTTTTTTTTTCCCTAAGAGATAATGGTCCTGATTGGCTGCACAAGGCTAAGGGATGACACCATGGTTCAGATGAGGCAAAGCTGGGAAGTGAAGCTGAGTGAGCTACCAGAAAGTCTGAACAAAGTAGTCTTCCCCTCAGTTTTCAAATAAAGTTCCAGAAATCCTTAGCTCCATTCTGATGAGCAACAAGCAGTATAAATTGCAATAACTTTTTGTAAGATAAATTAATTACATTCTGACCATCGCTATATTTAAATTCTTATCTGAGTTCTCTCTTAGGGGATTTTCCCAATCTGAATTTCTTAATTCATTCAATTTCATAAAATATGCATCCTATACTCTATATTATGAAGAAAAGAATCCCTATTCATATTAATGTATGTATTCTAATGTGAGTCAACTACCTTAAAAAAAAAGAAAAGAAAAATATAAGTATTTGGAAACACTACTTCTTATATAAAAATACCAACATTTCACATGGTATGTTTGTGAAACTGTGAACCATTATGCAGTACACAGTTAACTACTTCTGCTTTTAGAAAATGCAAAGTAATTTCTACTTTGACTCTAAAGGTGTTGTGAACAGCAATAATAGATGCTGTAGTATCAGTGCATGCTACATTATTTTAGTAATAAAAGTCAATCTCATAAACTAGAGGAACAGTAGCTTATAAGCAATGCTAAATTTATTAAATCATTATTGAAACTTCTTTTATATGCATGCTCTTAATTACCCAGTGTTTAGGAGCAAAGGGAGAAGACAAAAGCAAATTGGTATCCAAATAAAACAGTCTGCCTGTGCTACCTGACCATTTAACGTCACCTTTACATCTAATTACCTTCTGGGACATCTTATTACTTATCTGTTCTACATTCATGACTATTTTTTAATTAGCAGCTCTCATATAAACTGGTCTGTCTTTATTCCAAATGAAAAACCAACCAGAAGTTACAGATGGGAATATCTTTATGCCTCACCACATGGCTTTTTTAATTTTTTTGTTGACAAGTGAGCACTAAACTGAACCAGAGCAACTTCTCTTTTATATTCATTTGCCTATGGAAAGAAGAAAGACTAGCTGTACTCCACTTTAAAATTACAATTACAGAAATCATGGAATCACATTAGAATAACCCCCCAGAAGACACCCATGGGAAACCATTAAACTTTTAATATGCCATTAAAATAAAACACATTATTGACCAGAGAAAGACTATTGGCAATTGCACATATATCAGTAAAAAAAGGAACAGCACCCTTCCAAAATCTGGCTGGTTAGAAATTCTTGTTAGTAGGAGGAACAAGAATGGGAAGAGGTGCTCTGGGTAATGATTTCTGGGAAATTAATTTTGACACCAAGGAAGTAATTTGACTTTTGTGCACTGAGTAATAAAATGGTAAATCTTTATCTGTACTAACGTGTTGGAATAGACTAGATGATGAAAGCATTTTGGCACTGGGTTATGAGATAGGTTAATAGGACATTTTTGAAGCTGTTCTGCTCTAATATTGAACTGACAACTATAATAACCATGAGTCATCACATCTCACCAAGACATGAAGTTGCAAGGATGAAAGTGCTAGCAAACTACTAACAAGGCTTTACTTTCAGACTTTAGGATGAAATGTCACCTCTTGGTTCCTGCCAAAGTAACTTGTGACTTCACATATATTTTACATCAATTCAAAGCTCACAGAGGCAGCAAGCGTTTAAAGAGCCATAATAATTTCAGTCTAATCATATGATTAATATGCAAATTTGAACATGTTGAAGGTTTTAAGGAGATTCACAGAACCCTTCAGAAATTCAGGGCACTTTTTAAAAGGCATTGTAGAACTTGCCTTTCACAATTTAAACTATATGCTATCATATAAAAAAAAAAAAAAGTGCCTTCAGGTATCACTGCCTTTCAATTAAAGTAAGTATCAAGTGAAGAAGTACCTCTAATAAGATATTTCCAAATGTACCAGGTATTGTTACAGGGTGTATCAATACAGAACCAAAATGAACTATCATTAAAAACCTGTACCCTAAAGGAAAGGTTTAGATGAAACAGTCATGGCCTACAGACTCACTGGTAGAAATTTTCAAGCACACAGGTATCTGGTTTTAACAGTTTTCAGCTTGTGAATGGTGCAAAGGAAAAATGGTCTCTGATTTGTAATGTGGCAGAAAACAGCATTAATAAATACTAAAACCTTTGCCAACACAGAAAAAAAACAAAAAAAAACAAAGCCTCCACCATACACAATCAGATTATATCTATGAACCAGAACATCTAAATTCTCAGTACATTAACCCAACAGTAATTTCTCTCCTCCAAAAATAAAGAGGAAAATTCAGCAGAATTCATACAATAATTCTATGTGGAATGCTGGGGCTATTTTGTTATGTATGTATTCGTTATATTCTGGTATTAGAAATGGACAGAACAACACTCATTTTGGAAGAACTTAGAAAATACAGAACTTCTCAAGGTGGTGAAGACCAGGCCTATTTTCAAAGGCTGAAGAGTTTCCAGGTAAGCCTGATAGTGTGACACCCTTGATATCCTACTTCTGTAGTAAATATTATTTTCAATTACTGATGATCCATAACACTGTTACCAGCTGAGAATACATACAGTGTAGAGCTGGCAATCTGATATTTCTACATACACAGGGCAATCTTCCACTGGAAGTACAACCATAATCTCCGTAGGCTGATATATCACTTCACACTGAATGCTCCCTAACACTGCAGGTGATCTTTGACAATGAACAGTACACAGTCAGGCAGCAACAAAACAATTTCAATAAAAAGATTCTAACCATAAGAAACTCTAAGACTGATAGATAGCTCCAGGCTCATAAGTACTGTTCTTGGTCTCTAACTTTTCTGCATTTTGTCACTATTGAATTCATAATGCCATGCCTAAAAACAACTTCCCCCCACCATTTCCCTCCCCAGTGGTTTTCCTCATATGGGATTTCCAGACTGGCTGAGGTAATATGCAGATGCAGTCATGGATATGTCAGGAGCAACCATGATCCCCTCTCTTTCAAATGTCCTTTTAGCACTAATGGACAGGTAGTCCTTTAGTAACTGTGCTACTGCTACCTGCAGTCTGATCACAGTTACATTTGGAGAGCATGTGGGAAAGCATCCATTCCTGCTGCTATTCAGCTTTCCTTTCCTTAAACACCTTCTCTTATTCCACAGGGTTTTTTTCCAAGCAATCCCTCATTCTGGATGCTTTAAACTGTTCCGATTTGAGAATACAGTAGAATTGCCGCACAACCATGAAAGAATAAGAAAACATCAGCTAAAGAGGCAGTCACAGCCAGCAACATGGCTATCTGTACCTTAAGGAAAGTTGCTGTGCAAGAGTGGAGAAGGAAGCTTTTTTCCCCCTCTCTCACAACAAGTGCCCATGAACCCTATAAAGCATGAGATTCCCACTCCAATATCCTCCACAGAAGCCCATGATGTGCAGCTGGGCAGCTTAGCCCATGCAACACACCAAGCTGGGAACAATATTCCTTCCATTACCCCTCTGAAGTCCATCTGGTACAGAGCAGCTCATGCCACACAACACTGCTGTAATTTCTACACCCTAACCCTGACAAAAGCAAAAGTGAAATTGTGTGACTCACTTTTATCAGTCAAGATGCCAAATCTTAGGCAATAAAATTAACTGATAAGTCTCATTTTCTGTGTAAGCTGCTTACAATTCAATTTATTTTACAGGTCTCATGAAAAATTAAGATTTTAATTTCAATTAACATTTAAAAATCAAGCCATTTCTGTTCCTTACAGAACACAGAATGACCACCTTTTCCAGTTAAGAATCTATCCTTTGAATATAAATAACTGAAAGCCTCACTTAGAAGCATTTCTTATAGAAAGCATCAATCATGCTTTATTAAACCTACTATAGAATTCGTTTCCTTGAATTTTTAGCATTATTGAGTTGAGACAATTTTTTTGCAAGCATTTAAATAAGCCAACCTCTAAAGTCTCTTTCAAAAGCAAACACAAATTTATATCCAATTAGTTTTAGTGAACACCTCCTAAGTAATTTTTGTAGCTGAAACTCAAGTGTTTCTGCCTTTTTTTTGATTCTTTTTTAAGTTAGATTAATTCTTTCATAGTCTTTAGAGTCATCCTTATTATCTAAAGCAATATGACAGTAATAACTCAAACTGTTTAGAAGTAAAGAAAATGGCCTTCAGAAATGTTTAAATGAGTATAGTTTACTAGCTGCAAGGATATTTCAAACAAGGTAATTATACAACATCATACAGAAAATATGTTAAATCCAAGCTGTGTGGACAGCATAAAAAAGTTTTAACTCCTGAGCATAAGATACATTTCAGGAATCAAAATATACAGTCCAAAGACATTTCATACAAATCAAACTTGACATATTTTGAAAAAAACATTAATAAAATTTGACCCTGAATAATACTGACTCCATTGGTTTTATTCTCAGTGATTCCTGCAATTCTTTTAATTATTTAAAATAACACTTCCTAAAAACATCTCCCCTCTGTGCCTGCTCTCCGCTGTAAATGAACCTGCATGCCTGATTGCTCCAAATAGGTTATTCAGATGCTCTACCTGAACCATCAGTTGTTCCCTTATTCCAGTGGTCTATTAAGAGCAGAGAAACTCTCTGCCAAAAGGACAAATCTGTGGCTAAGATGTTTGCACATACCTGTGTATCAGTAACCTACTTTTCTCTGGACAACTGCCAACACAATCAGCAGATCATAATTCTTACCTGTCAAGCACTGCGCACCAGAGTGTTTCTTCTCAATTAACAAAGACAATTAAGAATCATGAATATTAAAGGCAGCATTAAAACCTATATTTGCTAATTGATGCTACATCAACTGGTGAAGACAGGAGAATTAGCAACAGCCAATTTGCAATCTGCACAAAAGTGCTTCACATTCTTAACTCCTTATGGTCAAATTAAGAAGCTCAACTGCTCATGCATCAAGCTCTTCATGTTATCCAGCTACCACTTGCAGAATCCAATCAACAAACACTAAATATACCTTTTCACAAGGCTGTCATATTGTGTCTTTTAGTATTATTTCACAGTGTTTTTGAGGAATCACACTATTAGAGTAGGAGCATTTCTAAACAAAGAAAACCAGTGAGGGTGACTGCTGATAGAAAAGTAAGATGTAATAGAAAGGAAGAAAACTTGCACATGCAAATGAAAAAAGAGAGAGGAACACAGACAAATTGGTATCACTTAGGTAGGAAAGAGAACCTAAGTTCCCATACTATGTAATTTGTAAAAGCCTTTTTTTCTTCCCAAATTACAACACAGTGTGAGCTGCAATTACTTTTTTAAATTGAAACTCTTTTGTGAATTTTTTTGAGTTTACGGTACTATTTACTAAGAAGGCAGAAAAACCCAGACAACTTTGGTATTTTGAAATCAAAAATGAGAACTTAACAGATTTCTCTGAAATGGAAACTTTTCCATAATGAGATAACATTTTGAAAAAATAATCAATGGGTTAGTATTTCCCCAAAATGTCACTGAAAAGTTGCTAACCCATTTTAATAGATATTTCTTCAAACAATAAAAAGGTTCTTGACATAGTAAAGCTTCTAGTATAATGCATATGAATACAACTCTAGAATGAAAATGCATTTGAATGTCAATCCATCCAATTCAATAGCTACGTTGTGACAATTTGAGATGTTAAAAAAAAAAAAAAAAGGCTGGTTAATAATGGAATTATAAATTTCTAAATATTGCAACTAAACCTTCACTAAAAGAAATAACCAGTCCAGTGCAAGACCATAACTTTTCATAGCTCTTCTTTACAGTGTCCACATATGGAAAAAAAAAAAAAAAAAGAGAGGCAAACAAGAAGATAAAATTAAAGTATGTGTAATTTCTTGTTACTGATAAGGAACTGATGCTTCAAGCCTGATGAGAGCCTGATGCCATAACTCCACTGCAAAAAGCAGGATGATTTTACTGAGGTTCTCATGCCACTTTTGAACAAGTGCACACACTCTGAAATGCACAATTCTTACAAGGAGATTTGACTGAGGGCCAATTGTGCCAGCTTGACTAACGCTGGAATGAAGAGAAATCCTTGGAGGGGAATCACAAAAGGAATTATGTACAGCTACACAGCTTACTGGATGAGTTTTCCACTAAATATTGCCCTTTAGTTTTTTCTAGGAATGATTAGAACCCTTGCTCTAAAAAAAGAGACTGTGATCCCAGACCACCGGGCTCTTCCTGACCACCAGTACACATATCATGGCAAGATCTTGTGAGGCTCTAATCTTTGTATGCCCTGGGACTTTAATCAGCACTGTCAAGTACAGCATAGTATATGGTGTGGAATCCCTACAGCTGCAGCATCACTGGGTGGGTAAGAACACTGCTGGACCTCATCCTGGAGCATGAACAGCACTGACACAATTCTAACAGAGGATAATATGACTCCTTCTGTAACCACTGTGTTGCAGTTACCTCTTCAGAACTTCCAGAAGCCTACTTATCTGCACATTTTGATTGCTTCTTTCAGGAGGACGACTTAACCAGTCCAGGGGTGTCTGAATCTCAGCTTCAAGAAACAAGGGATGTCAGCTCAGCAATGCTCAGAATTTCACTGCCACTCAGATGTAGCAATTTGCCCTCATCCTTCCCACAAAATGAAGGAGCAGACCCCTACACCCTTTCCCTTCCAGTTGCACCAAAAAAACCCAAAAAACCCAAAAAAACCAACCCCCCCCCAAAAAATGAAACACCCATTCAAAACAAAACCCAAACAAGAACATCTCTCCCACCCTAATATGATCTTTTAACAGGTATTTTGCTTTGGTGTGAAATGCCATCCTCATTCACCCACTGAGCAGAATTTAGGGATGTTAGCTATACCTGACTTTAGGAATTTGAACCAATCTGGAGATTCCCAGACATAGTTCCTCAGCCTTAATCTGTCTGGGATTTATTCTGAGCTACTTTCTTATTCTACCACTGCAGTTAATTAGGACAAGCACTTACATGATCCCCTGCCTAATACAAGTATTATCGCAGTGGAGATGAACAAAAGAATTAGCACAATGTGTGTTGGCAGGTCACTGGAAGCCGCATGTATCATGCTTCAGTCAAATACAACACAAGGACAGAGAAGTGGGTAAGTAATTAATGTTGATCAATCACTCTGTGGCCAACAAGGCATTGAAAATTAACTCCCAAGTTCTCTGCATCAAAAAACAGTGGATCTCATAGGACCAGGCACCATAGGTCCAGTTCCAAAGAAAGAGCAAATCAGGAGGGTTGATACAGGTCATCATCTCAGATAGATGAAAAACTCAGTGAAAAGAATTACTTGAGGACTATCATCAATGAGAAAAACACATGGTACCCTGCTAAACCAAAAACATCCAGAAAACAAGGACTTTTCAGGTGACATGGTACGGAAGACACTTCTCTTGCAATTTGAATGGAAAGTGACTTTTGGAAAAATCACATAGGAACAAGCATTCCCAGATCTGAGCAGAATCCAATTTCTTAGTGACTCCTACAGCTTAATACAGGTCAGCCCAAACCTACCAGACAACAACTCCTTGGGTTTATCAAGATAACCTTTTAATAGCAATGATGGACACCCATTACTTGAAGGACATACCAATATAAAGACCATGACATTACATTGACACTTGCCTCAGTCAAACCATTTACTCTCCCTGAAGGGAATAATTTTCTTTCTGTTTTGCACTGCAGTAACAAAAACATAAAGAAAAGGCATGGGACCTTTAAAATTTAAAAGCCAGTTATGAAAAATCTACTGATGATTACACTGTTTGTCCAGTTGAAGTTTAGAAAGATTAGCTGCACCCTATCACAAACATTTATGTATCAGTGTGACTTCTCACTCCTTGGTTAAGCAAAGGAATTTTTGAAACACGTAGAATAAATTCTGATAAAAAGTAGAATCCAAGAGGAAGAAAATGAACTGCATATCCACATTACTGAAAAATGAGGATTTGAAACTATCACTACAAATCTGAGGCAACAACCTTGTGTGTGTAATGAAGCTTGAGATGTTGATAAAGGTCATATAGTAAGACTGTAATGAAGATTCATCTACTTTAGTCAGATTTTCTCTGGCTTTACCTTTAATGGCATCCCATTATTCCCACTGGCAGAGGTAGTCATGTTTGTACACAAACTAATTAATGAGGAACTCTACCAGGACTTTCAGTGCAGAAACAATCATGCATGTTGACAGTTACTAATAGCAGGAGGGAATTCTCGTTCATGACGGATGAGGGCTATTCATAGCATTTAACTGTAAGCCAGTCACTTCATGGGAAGAAACAATAATTGAACCATTTTACTGATCACAAGAAAGGTAAGACATAAGGCATATTGAAGTAATTTGCGTTTTACAGGTAATGAAAAGTTCGTATCTATTCAGGGAGGGTTTACTCATCAACAAATATATGGATATACTTGCTCTTTCCTTGCCTTTTCCCCTCTTCTTCTCCATTACCAGCAAATGTATTCTGTAAATGTTCAATATGCTTCTAGGACCCACTAGTCTCAACATCAAAACATTCTCTTCAGTAAGCAAGTATTTAAAAAGATAACATAACACACACATCCACCTACCCACTCACCCCGCCATTTTTCAGAAATACATGATGCCCTTTGAAAGGTTTTAAAGTTAGGCCTACAGGAATGAGTTAAAATTCTACATAATACTGAGGTTGATACCCCAAAATTAGCATATCAGGGAACAGACAAAATATTTCAGTAGTAACATTTATTATTTTTTCCTTGTAATACAGTCAGATACATCCTAATTGCAATCACAAATTATTCTAATGCATTACTTCTACACAAAAGAAAGCAGTACATGAATTAATAAATTACACTTTGTATGATCTATGTAATAAGTTATAAAATAATTAGATGCTATCTGCTGATATTATTTTAATAGCAGGTGATTATTAATTTAAGAATTATGTTTAGTAAAAATTAATTTTTCCTTTTCAAATGTAAGGATTGCTTTCAAGAGTTTAAAGTGAGCTGCTGTGATGTTGCCTTGTTCCCAAAAAGGCCATATAGAACAATCACTTTTTTCTTTTTCCCCTTATAAACAATATCTTGGCAAGGATGGCTGAGGAAACTCACAATTTGATTACAACCTTCATAAGTTATGACTGCTGCTGCAATTAGGTATAAAGACAGATTGCTTCCTCTTCATAAAGCCTTTTCCCATGCAATGTAACAAATTAGACCACTGCATAGGTCTAGCCAAGCACATAGAAAGAACAAGGTAGTAAAGGCTGATAAACAGGAAAGGAAACAAGCTAGTGCATTACAGCAAACACTTGTAATAATGGGATGTAAATCATTAGTCTTGCTCTTAGAATAAAGGTTGAAATACTTAAAAATTAAATAATTTACAAAATTCTGTCAATTAGAGAGATCTTTTATTTCTATTTTCTGAGAAAGTTTAAATTGATTTAATATAAAATCAGAATCCAGTACCTGTGATTTGCTTGTGCCATAGCCTGACACTGAGATAACCACAGAACAGAATTCAAAATATAGAGACTGCATTGCTATCCAGAAAAGAAAAATGTTATCACTTTAGCATCTGGTGCAGCATAAAGCCATTATAACACAATTAGGTAGACCAAGGAGCAGCTGCTAAGAAACTAAAACTAACAGATGAAGACTAGTAACAGATTTCTTTCAAAGCATGTCTCTTACAAAGATGTTGTTTGCATTTTGCTCTGCTCAGGATACTGATCTGGGTTAAGCCTCAAATGGTCAACGTAATACAGATCAATGGTGTCTGACCTTGCCCATAAAGATTTACTACACACCTCCACATGCTCAGTCCTCTCTTATGTACACTCTGATGAAATTTAAATTTGCTGCCTGTGCAAAGTAGTAGGCAATCATAGAATTTGGAAAATAATTCATAATTACTTATTCTTTCTGCCCCAGGTCTGAAAGTTTTGCTTCAAAATTTGTCAGGGATGCAAATGTCATTGACTTCTTTTACAAACAAACCAACCAATTAATGCTCATTGCACTATTATAAGAAGATTTAGCCAGACCTACTTAATTTTCAGTGATTTTTCTATCACAATTTTCTTCACTTAGTCCAGGAACAGATCTGATTCCTAAAAAGACAGTTGTTTCCATGAGAATCTGCATTCACAATAGAAAAACCCCAAAACCGAAAGCACAAGAAAACCCACAAAAAATCACCAAGTGACATTAAAAAAAAAAAAAAAAGTCCTGTGCAATGTTAAAGTCGTTACACAAACATTATAAAGTCATTACACAAACATTATAGCCAGAACTACAGAACAGCTGAGTCTGTAAAGGACCTCCTGATGCCTCCTTGTTCAAGTTCCATAGCCAGAGGAGGGTCAGCAAGAGCAGATTTTTCAATGCTATGCTCAACTGGCTTTTTACCGTCTCCAACAGTGGAGATGCTACAATGTCTCTGTACAATCCATTCTAGTAACCAATCACTGAGAACAAGCTTTCCTCATGCCAAACCTGAATTTCCCTCTTTCCAACCCACATCCCTTGTCTGTTGTCTTACTGCCATGCACCTTTAAGCCTCTGTCTCTCTCTTCCTTAGAAACCTCCAGACAGGCAGTTGTAGATGGCCATCCATCTTCACAGCCTTACTCTTGAGAGGTGAATAAACCCAGCTCCTCCATGCCATGTGCTCTGGCCCACAAGCATCTAGGCACACCTGCTCTGGACTTACTCCAGTACATCTAAGTGGAAAGCCACAGGCAAAGACTGCATTCCAGGTGGGTCTCAGCAGAGCTGACTTGAGAGGAAGCATTCACTTTCTGATGGTGTGCTGTATATCCAAGTTCGTGACAAAATTTTACCATGCTACTAAACCCCTACAAGTGGTATTTATTCTTGTTTTTAATTCTGTCAATGAATTCTCTTTTTATTTATTTGCAAATAATGATGGAAAAATATCTCTTATAGCTAAAAGGCATTTTACAATTTTTTAAAATACTTGTCCTGGTTCTGCAAAATACATCTGGTAACTTGACAGCTCTCACTACAGATCACCAGAACATCTACTGTGTTGTTAAGGGGAGATGAAACTTACTACTTGTGAGAGATTAGCATTGACAAGTATTTTAATAATTCAAAGGATCAAAAAAGGACGTTTACTTCAAATGGTATTTCTCTCTCTGATACCTTTTGCTGTAAGGCAAACCAACTGTGAATCAATTGAGAATCAATTGTGTAAATCCATTTGAAACAGAAAACAATCTAGAAATCTAGACAAATTCAGTTGTTTGACCCTGAAGAGCTTGCCCAGAATTTCCCAGGATTACATTTCAAGTTACATCATTTCAGTACAAAATGTTACAAAATTTTGCCTGCTATGCTTGATAAATAGTTAAGAAGTAAAATGTAAAAGGACTGCATTGTCACTCTACTACAAACATACCCCATAGTGATCTTAATGACATCTTTGAGAACACTGTTCCTTGGATCTCCTTTCATCACAGACCTCTGTTGACACATGTACAGGTAAGTGCAATGCAGCACGCTAACAAGGTTTGAATTAGGCATGCAGCAAAGCTCTCTGAGATTGTGGAAATTTCATCAAGATGATAAAATATGACTCTAGTAAGTTTGGGAACTCACTGCTCAGAAAAATCAGCCCTGCAGGCAAAGGAAAAGCCACAAAAAATAAAGTAACTAGATACAGCTTCAAAGTCTTCAATTCTTTATGAGAGCTGAGCAAGCTGACTCAAAAGATTCTCAGAAATACAACCAAGATTTAGTTTCCCCTTTCCAAAGGTGAAGGATAAAGTAAATTATTTTCTTCTCATACTAACATAAAATTTAATTTTGTTGCTGGAGAAGTCACAGTATGAGAGGAGCATGACTCCAGGGAACTTCTGGGTGATTCTTGGTCTGCCACAGCCATGCTCACCCCTCCAGTTCAACTGTGCCAGGCAGCAAAGGCCAGTCCCACAACATGAACTGGAGGGACTTGGACACACAGGCAGTTCTAACTTGTTGGCAATGGAGGAGCATCCTCAAACACTACTGACCAGCCAAAGCAGGCCTTTGTTGGGGAGAGGGGGAAGACAGGGGAGAGATGAAAAAGCCAGATCAGCCACTGACATGGTGATCCAATTCAGAGCTGTTCAGAGCAGCTGCCAGGAGCTTGCCCAAGTCCTGGGCTGAAGACAGCGTCAGAGGAGATCACAGTCTGACTAGCAGCACCAGACAGACTATTAAAACAAGGAATTAATCAGATTTATATTTTTGCTTAAAGCTTTGAATCTAGGAAGCCAATGAACACACAATATGTAGGGCATAGATAAATGGTAAAAGCACAGTACCTGGATCATTCAGAAAGACAGGAATTCTAACCATGGATGTGCTGCAAGTCACTGGTGACCAGGGCTAAGGGGCTGTATCCTATGTGCAGTAATTACTAATATTCCTGTCTACAGGCAGCTCTTCATCAATCATACCATCAAACAAATTCAGAAACTCTTCATGAAGTACGTGTGTGCCTTCAATCTTTTCCAGAACACAATTAATTCTACCAAGGAGCATTTTACTTCATTTCTGAATGTCTTGGGACGCTCTCAGGTAAAAAAAAAAAAATCCTAGCAGGCATGTGCTTTTATCTCTTTGTTGATGTACACATCCTTTCTTTATAGTTTGATTCAGTCAGGATGCACGTATAAGAAAAGATAAACAAAATTACAAGATATTATAAATGCAGAGATTAACCCAGAAACCTGCCTCTAAACATAGCATCCTGTGACCTAGCTCTACCTTCTCAGAACAAAATCCTGAATGAACAAAGAGGCTTTAAATTCGTGTTCTCAAAATCAACAGGTTTTGCCAGACCTGACAAAAAAGGACAAAAAAAAAAAAAAAAGAAAAAGAAAAAGGCACTTTTTTTTTATGAATAGCATACTTCCAGATTGTATCTTGCAACACACTTTAGTCTTGAAGTACAAGAGATCTTCCACTGACCATGGTTTTTAGCAATCAAAACAAAAAAATGAACACCTCAAAACCATGACATTGATGTAGCACAGTTACATAAAGTCTACAAGCCGATCATTTTAAAGGAGAAACATGTCTTTAAGAGCACGCATGTGAAAAGTTACCCAAAATAATGCACAAGTTGGAATAGAAAAGCTTCATAATCTCATCAAACAGTTAAATGGATTTTTTTATGCTTGGACTAGTCAGTAACAGATTCACAACCAATTTGCCTTGTTACCATCCTGAAAGACTATATAGTCATTTTATATATTGTAGTCAAGCTTCCACAGTCCATCCTATCCTTATCAGTTTACCTGAAGCAGGATTTTGAAACGGCAATTCTTTTTTAAACTGTATGTTGTATTATTCATAATGTTTTTGCTTCCTACTAGGACATAGGGAGTTTGATGTCTCCTGATCTACACCATACAAAACAAGCAGAAAGAATAGCCTCTGCCTGAAGCATTTACATTTTAAGTACTGCTCAAAACAGAACTTGTGCCACTATTCACTTCAATGGTATAAAACTGGCATAATGGAAAATTGGCTGAACACATTTACCTCAGTCAAAAAAGTTAGAGAAACTATTGGTTTGGTTTTGAAGTTTCTTCTCCTTTCTGTGTTTTCTATAACATAGAGGAAGTTAGAGAAATCAAACTCCAATTATTTATTTGGATAATTTTATTGTATGTTTTCCTCAAAAATCTTGCTTACTCCCCCTTATCCCATAACTTCCTCTCTCTGAATCAGGCAATCAACAATACTCCATTGATTCTGTTAGGCTGATTAAGTTTTATCTGCAAGAAACAAAATATTGCAGAAAGTACCTTTCTTTCCCATGACTGAGACTAAAATCCTAAAACAATCCATTATCAGCATCACTCTATATTCTGTTAAAGAGATCTATGAAAGTACACTTCTTTTTTCTTTTTTTTTTTTTTTTAAATGAAAGTGAATTTCTTAAACATATTTCCATTAACATAAAATTTGGAGAGGAAGAAAAAAAGGTACTGAGGTATATCCTTGACTGTATCTTTACAATGATAAAATGGTAGTTTGATCTTTTCAATGCAATCTTGAAGAAGCTACTTCAGTAGCAACACAATAGCCTTTCACCTCAACTTTGCACTGACCATGGTTCTATTTATTACATGACTATCTGAACTGATGCTTTCTAACATGTCACATAATCTTTACTTTAAAATTGTGTTTTATTGAATGGGCATCCTGCTCCGTGGATGAGGATTTGACAGCAAATCCCATAATATTTTCCCCTGAAACCCTGCTTGCATCTCTCATCACTACATTCAGCTATTAAACAAACTGGAGTAAAGTACATCTTGGACCACTTACAGCAAATTCCCTGTGATTTGGTAGGAACAGTTATTCCTGTAATGAGTATTCAAAGGGATGCTTTCCATCCGCCACAAAATACGTGGTTGTTGAACACATCAAGTACCTTAAAAATGCAAAGCTGAGTTGCGAGCAAAGCCAAACAGTGCATTTGAGAATTATACATTTATGATAATTTAAATACTGATTACTTAAGATTGGTTTCATAAAACTTAAGTAAAATGTAGAAATTTTCTTAAATTCTTCCTTCTGTTTGGAACACAGTAAACAGAAAAAGCCATCTTTTTCTTTTTCTTTTTTTTTTTTTTAATTACCCCACAGGGCTATCTAGATTTAAGTCTCAATGCGTTCAATGCTACACATATGATGTATGGGTGGTGCTTGACAGTATATTTTTACAGAAGGTTTTCTAGATGTTTTACTTGGACTCTAACACTGCTCTTAATCCCAACGTTTTCTAGTATGATCACAAGACAATTTCAGGTAGAAAAGACTAGTCTTACTGTCTAGCGAGTCCTAAATTAGGAAGCTAAATTAAGAACACATATATGACCGTGGCCAATGTACTGTTACAAGAGTCAGCTCAGACAACACTTAGAGCATACGTTTGCCTTTCTTCTTGGTTAATTCTTACGTAAAAAGGAAAACAGATCAGAGGATGCTGCAACTCTAAAAAAAAAAAAAAATTAAAAAATCAAGCTGACAAATGGCATAGGAATAGAGAATCTTGATAAATACAAAATAAATAAGAAATACCATTATGAAAGACAAAATTCTACAACATCTATTCAAATACTTTTAGATATTTCATGCAGTTCTAGGATTCTGTAGATTCTGACTGACTTCAGCTGACCCTCTCAAGCACAGAACACAACTAACTTTACAATTTCTGACGGTGAATTATCACTAACTTAAATGTTCTCTATAAAGTATGTTTCATTTTCCACAGAGTTAAGGAATTGTATGTCACTATGAGGGCTGATTGGCATTTTCTGTAACTACTTACATAAGCGTGTTTCAATCAGATGGCAACACCTTGAACTTACTCATACAGATATTCTAATAGATCTATTAGGACTTTCCTCATCTTCCAAATTCGATCATTCAAATTAGGAGGCTAATCTGCTAACGCACAGGCAGTTGAGGAAACAAGATACCAATGTTAATTTCTTGCTCGGACTTGCTGGCTGAAAGAGCTTATTGCTCTCTACTGTCTAGATATTTGAGCCTAGTAAGTCTACGCAGATAATACCAGCAGGCTATATAACAGAGCAATAGTTAAGCAAAGCAAATATCCCCCTCGGCATAGTCTTATGACTTTTTTTTCTTATTGAAGCCTTAGAATACAATTTGCATACAATAAGCAATTACTTTTTATTTGAAAAGCATAAAGTCTTTACACATTCATTGCTGGAAAAGAATCAAGATCCCAATCAAAGTCCATTCAATTACATGGAAAAATTCTCCAATTTGCCTTTTTTTTTTTTTTTTTTTTTTTACCCAATTTCTT